>ML817399.1:23791-49083 GCA_009831015.1 Picea engelmannii | reverse complement strand
TGTATGAAACTTTGTGCCACTCTAACCATGTTGAAGAATTGGATTATCATGTGCATAATAATCTCTTGTATCATCTTGGCAAGTTGTGTATTCCACAGGGGGAAAGAATCAACATCATAAGGGAAGCGCATTCTTCTCTTATTTCTGGTCATTTTGGTGTAGGCAAGATAGTGGCTAATTTGCAAAGATACTACTACTGGCCTAAGATGAATGAAAGTGTTTCGCGATATGTTCAAGGATGTTTGTTGTGTGCTACAAGTAAACCTAGCAATCGAAAGTTGGGTTTGTACACTCCACTTCCAGTTCCTTCTCGACCTTAGGAAAGTATTTCCATGGATTTTGTTGGTGGTTTACCTATGTCGAGACGAGGTCATGATTATCTTTATGTTGTGGTTGATCGATTTAGCAAGATGTGTATTTTGATGCCTTGTACTAAGCAATTAATAGCAGAACAAATGACACAGTTGTTCTTTCAAAATGTTTGGGTGCATTTTGGATTGCCTAAGTCCATTATTTATGATCGGGATTCTCGATTTGTTGGAATTTTTTGGTCAAGTTTATGGGCACTCATGGACACCAAACTTAAAAAGAGCACAACTTTTCATCCACAAAAAGATGGTCAGACAGAGGTGGTAAATCGTATAGTGGTGCATCTTCTTCGTGCTTATTGCAGCAAGCATCCTAAACTTTGGGATGAACATTTACACTACATTCAACATGTGTATAATCGAGCTAAGCACTCTTCGACGCAAACGTTGCCATTTGAAGCATGTTTTGGGTATTTTCCCAAGTTGCCTTTAGATTTTATCTTTGGGAAAGATATTGTTGTCGATGGTCAATATGACATTGATAGGGCATAGAAGTTCATTGAACAAATTCAGTCGATACATCAAGTGGTGCAAGAGCAGTTGGAAAAGAGTCAGGCCAAGTACAAGACGAGACATGACAAGCATCGTGTTGATCACAGTTTCCAAGTTGGAGATGAAGTTTGGMTTTACATCAGCAAGGAGAGGCTTAAAGGAGAAGGTAAAAAGTTGAAACCGATTCGATATGGTCCTTTCAAGATTATCGACAAGATTGGTAACAATGCTTTTCTTTTAGATTTGCCTCCTTATATGCAGATGTATGCAGTTGTTAATGTTGAGAATTTGAAGTTATATGAGCCTCCATTGATTGATGATCAAGGAGAGCATGCTCAAATTCCTTCCATAGATGATTTTTCTCCAGGGTATCTAACAGAACTGCAGGAAGACACCATCCTTGACAGGAGAATGTGAACTTCAAAACGAGGAAATGTGGAGTATCTTCGAGTTGGTCTTAAAGGGACGAATCCAAGAAAAACCAAGTGGATTGAGGTTGGAAGGGTGAGGGAAATTTACCCTCATCTTCACATAGACTAAAAATAGTCTTTTCAAGGTCCAAAAGGTTCCCAATGGGGAGGTGTGATCAGGGGATCAAATTTTGCTCAAAAATGCAAAGTCCTCGGAATCGCTTCAAACTAGACAAGATCGTAGGCCTCGTTGTTGTGAACCCAACACAACTCATTTCATCTCAAACAGACGTCAGGAGTGAGAGATATTGCAATCTGTTCATTAAGTCAAACAAGCAAATTTTTTTGATGTTGACTGTACAGTCCGTACAGGCTGACGTGGCAGAGCTGTACGACCGTACATGTGGTGACGTGGAAGTTATTTATTGGATGACAGGTGGTCGAATGGGGAGTCGACACGTGGCACTGTTTGGGCAAGTGATTGGGTGCCACATGGCCCAATCATGGGCTTCCACGTGGCACCCCAGGATTGGTTGATTGTTATATGTAAAATGTAATGGAGTCCATGGGGTTCGACCCCCAGACCTCCCCTCCACATTACACCTTCGCAAAGACCGTCCGACCAACGGACCATTGGTTGTTACTTAACATATATATGAGTTTGTTTATATTTAAAATCAAAGTTTGTAACAGTTGGTGGGGGGTCGGGCCGGGGCTTAGCCCCGTCCCGCGGTTATTTGTTTTCGCATATGACCATACCATATATGCTATGAACCTAAAGGTTGGTGTGGGGTTTAAAACATAGCCCATGGCCTTTTTATATTCCATGTGACCTTTGAATATGCGCACGGGATTTGTTTAAAAGTGGTTTGCACGGTTTGAAAACCAACCCGCCATGTGTCATTACTTTGTTTGGTATTAAAACGGAGCCCTTTTTATTATAGCGCGAGGTCCTATGACCCATATGCCCAGGTGCCTAGGCGGTTAGGGGCTGGCGCGCCCTTAACCGTCCTACGGTTTGCACCGTTGGCACGGTTGCGCCCGGTGCTGGGTTTTCACGCTATTTATTGCGTGTGTGCCAGGTTCAATTTACAAGGGTGCAATTTGTAGATGCAGAGACAACAAGCTTGAAGGGGGAGACTTCCAAGAGGCCTAACTTCTTCGTTTTTCGATCGATTGAGGTGCCGAAAGAGCCCAAACATGGGTTTTTGGACGCTTTGAAGCCATTGGAGTAGTCGGTTTGTTAGTTTGAGCATTGTAAGACATGTTTTTGAGAACTTTTGAGCAATTAATAATAATGATCCATTGGAAGATGGACCAGGAGATGTAGCCCAAGAGAGGGGTGAACTCCTTTATCAATTGATGTGTTTATGTGCTTATGTTCATTGATTATGCTGTTGTCTATGTGTATTTTGCATAAGCAATCCCTTAATCTATGTGTTGCAAACTGATCCTTTTGCTTTAAACACATAACATTTACATTGCAAATAATTTCAAGTATTTCAAGTCTTCTTCATTTATAGATCATTTGGCCACAAATCCCATTAGTGTTGGAACACAAGAAGAAATTCCATGATGAGAAATTCAAATAGAGTGGCTAGAAGAAGGAATGAGGTAAGGAAGGGAGACAAATTTGAAAATATGGATGCTCAGAGCTCAAGTTATGAGGAGAAGGGACATCTACAGAAGTGGGTGAGGAAGACAGAGAAACCAGAACATAATGAAATACTAAACGAAATATCACGTAAGTCATCTACTGAAGCATACACGGGTGACAGTGGTATCAGTCACATACATACATAGGCTGACCTTGTATAGGTCACCTAAATACGCAAGTTGTTTTTTAGCAGACCGCGTATATGTGGTAAAGCCTTGAGAAAAAGTATATCCACATGGATTGTAGCTTGATGTGATGGTATAACACTCTGTTGAAAGGTCTGACATTGTTTATTGCAGGTTCTGACACTATTTGTTGTAGGTTTACGTGTTCATCTATTGGATTATGTAAAATAAAAAATTGAGTGCATGACACTAACCCATAAGTATGGATTGATTCCGATCTGTTAATGTACATGTTTGGTACACTCATAGATGGCATATGCTTGATGATACTACACCATTGGTACTACTTGATTAGCACAACAATAGGCATTTGTTTGAGATACCTGATTGTGGCACTTGGTTCATGATGGAGACATATAATGAGTGATATGATACATTGTTTGGCATGTTGGTAGGTGCGCATGGTTGGCATATTGGTAGATGCACATGTTGGCATGTTGATAAAGGCACATGATTGATACATTCCATGGATGATATCTTTTGGCACATTGCATGATGTTGATGTATATGGTTGATGTACATAGGTGTTGTGCATGATGAGCACACATTGTGTACATGATGTACTTGGTTGATATTTTTCTCATGATTCTATATGTCATTGTTGACATATATTTTTCTTCATGATGCTTGGTATGGCATGAGTTTGATGCATGAACAGGTCCAAGGGTCGTTATATGGTAGCACAATGTTCATATTGCAGAAAAGATAGGGGAGACATACCCATAGGGGGAGTCATTCTTCTTCCCATGATTCTAGGAGGAGATATTTATCAAATGCATACCTAGAAAAGAGCCCTATACTTTAAGAAAGAGCACAGGAGCATAATTTCAGGGGGAGAAATGGTCACAAGGGGAGTATGTTCGATGTATCTTCATCATTACATCAGAGTGATATCCCTTGTTCAAAAGGGGAGCAACCCCAAGTTGAGAATGGCCCTTTTCCATTGATGTCAAAGGGGGAGAGTTAATCACATTGATGTGATTGATGTTTATTGTGTTGAACAGGATAAGTCAATTGAGAGGNAACATTTCACTTGTAGTAATACATTTAACCAATAAATATATAATCACATAAATGAAATAGTGACATAGTGATTTTTCATGAGGAAACCCAAAAGGGAAAAACCTCTTCTTCTTATGAATGAAATGCAAGCTCTAACTCCTCTTTGCATTCTTATTTTATCTGAGCTACAACCCATATGAGGCTGCTACCTTTGTTTCTTCAACACCTACTAAATGGAAGCTACAACTCCCAGATGTACAAGCACCAAATTGTATAGGAGACTTTTACAGTCTCCCCTTGCTCCTCCCTACCACCCTGAAATCATTCTCGATCACTAAGAACCTACAAACCAACTCTTTATCTTCTTTGTCAAAGATTAAGCATTCAAATCCTCTCTGTACAATTCATTCTTGACCAGACCACTTAGATTTATCAATCTATGTATGTGTCTTCCCTCCTCTGTCTTTTCTCTTCCTCAAATTTTACAGAGCCATATATCTCCCATAATCCCCTATTTGTTTTTTGTTTTCTTGCAACATTCACTTTATATATCTTCCTGTATCATCAACACATACAATCAAACCCTCAGGCTTCAAAGAATTAGTTACAATAACTGAATAACTTCCTTACAATAATTCTTATTGGCCAAGGCATCAAGACGAACAATATCCACATGATCAGTTTAAACATTTAACTAGCACCATTCGATGAACATACATCTGTTTTGATTTTTTAGCACAGAATAACCCTTGAGCACTTTGGCAAACCAATTGTGCTAACCCATATGTCCATTGGTCGTGACCACAGGTTAATCAAAATGCATTTCGCATTTCACATTTCGGCAATTCGACAATCCTGTGTCGAAGAGTCTTGACACTTCAAGTTACGAAACCCTGAAATAGAGCTTAGCTTCGTGCTAGCTCCTCCCTCTCACATGACCATCGGTGGTAACCACTGCCTACAGCAAAAGGTATTTCGGTGTTTCAACATTTCGCATTTCAATGTTTCGGCATTTCTGTGATGAAGTGTTTCGACACTCCAAGTCACGAACCCCGAAATGATATGACAGCTTCACATTTGATCTGGTGGACATAGATCGGACGGTTCTCGTTAACTTCTTGAGGACAGATAAACGGTCATATACAAATCTTATATTACTCCTCCAATGATTAATCCAATGGATATGACTTAATCATTCATAGAGATGGATGACTGTTGTGGTTTCGGTATTTCAACATTCAGGACTTCGTGATGTTGAATATTTTTCTTACCATGCAAAAATCCCGAAATAGAAACTCCCAGAATCATGTGACATGTGCCCCTTTCGGTATTTCAGCATTCGGGACTTTGTGATGTTGGAGTTTTTTCTTACCATGCAAAAGTCCCAAAATATAAACTCCTGGACGATCTTCGAAATTCAAGTTGTGCCTATGCAAATTGATCCACGGTGCCTGTGCAAACTGACCAACAAACTCCCCCTTTGGCATTTTAAAGTTTGACATTAATGACAAAAACAAGTCCTGTGCAAACTGTGCAAGATGCAATTCCTGCCAACATATTGATGGGGAGAGATAGACACATTGACTATTGATGTAGAGCATGCCTTATCTACATGTTGACATCAATAATTGGTAATTGGTGTTGACATCAATGTTGGTATTTCCATCAATGCCAAAGGGGGATATTGTTGGATCATGTTGTCATTGATGCCAATGGTTTGGTTGATTGATGTCATTGATTGGTGTCAAGTGATTGATTGATGTCAAATGATTGATTGATTGATGATTGATGTAATATAATATGTATTGTCCTTGATGAGAATGCATAGATGAAGATGGATCAATGAGTTGTCATTGATATGATGAAGATGGATCAATGAGTTGTCATTGATACATGATGAAGATGGATCTATGTGGTTTCATTGTTATATGATGCATTGTTGGAAAAATGTATAGATGAATCATTATTGTCTTATCATGATTGATAAGGTGCACAAATGGATGAACTCCAAAGTGGTCTCTTTATGGTGAAATCCCTCATGGGAAGATGCTTTGCGGATTGAATTATCCTAGAAGAATGGTTGGAGGACCCATTCTATCATTATTGTCTTATCATGATTGATAAGGTGCAAAAATGGATGAACTCCAAAGTGGTCCCCTTATGGTGAAATCCCTCATGGGAAGACGCTTTGCGGATTGAATTATCCTAGAAGAATGGTTGGAGGAACCATGATTGTATGTGGAATAATGAGATGAAGATCAATGAAATTGTTGGTGAAACTATCCTATATGGATAGTGCTTGTCATTCCATTTCCATTGGTATGTGGAATGTCACATAACGCCTCATGGTTTGAGAGTTATGGCCTTACGAAGATGAAGGACCCCCACATGAAGGCTTGAAGCCCCCAAGGTCAAAGAAATCAAAGTGACCTAAAAGAAGAAATCATTATTTAAATGATAAAGTAAAGTGACAAATTCAAGGTGGATTATTTAAATAATAAAGAGAAGTGGCAAAATCAAGAAATGATAAAGTAAGGTGACAAAATCAAGAAGGAATATTTATGGAAAGTGGTTAACCCTAAAAATAAGGAAAGTATGTTAAGTGACCTAGAAATGGGTTAAGTGACCTAAAAGAAGTAATAATTATTTAAATGATAAATTAAGGTGACAAAGTCAAGGTGGATTATTTAAATAATAAAGAGAAGAGAAAAAATCAAGAAATGATAAAGTAAGATGAGAAAATCAAGAAGGAATATTTAAATGATAAAATATTGGAGAAATTTCTATTTATGGAAAGTGGTTAACCCTAAAATAAGGAAAATAGGTTAAGTGACCTAGAAATGGGTTAAGTGACCTAAAAATGGATTAAGTGACCTAGAGGATGAAAGTATAAATAAGATAGCAATGGTGTCTTGTAGATCATCCTTTTTGTGGATCAATGGAGAGCTTCTTGTGAGAATATCTTTTGGAGTATTGATGGAGAGCTTCTTGTGATAGTTTCTTGAGCATTTTTGGTGTGGAACACTTGAGAATATTGAATATATATAGGTTACTGAGGTAACCAAGGACATCTAAGCCAAATTTCAGAAGGAAGGTGAAGAAAAGAGGGCTAGAATTGAAGGGAGGATAACTTCTTTTGATGATGCTTTCTAAGGTATGTTATTTATAGGTCATCTCACCATTTTTGCTATAACGTTTTTTCTATAATGATTCAGATGGTGAAATTTCTATGTAATTGAGAAAAAATACCCAAGTATCTGTGGTAAAAAATTTCTCTTGTGGGTCGTTGTATTTTGGGAGTTACACTACGTGGAAAATAGGGTTTCTAGCTAGTCCTGAAACTAGTCAAAAACAGGTGGTTAAGGTAAAAACATCATAACTTCTTCATAGAAGAACCAACTTCTGTGAGACCAAATGTGTTGGTTAGGTTAAGGTCTTTATTATGTTTTTGAACATTTTTATATCAATTCAATGAATAGTTTGTGCAGGGCATGCTCTACAAGGTCGCTCTCTAGAATAAGCCATAATTCAACAAGGTATGACATTGTTTCTATAACTCCTTTTCTGAGAGGTTCCAAGTAGTTCCACATGGAGGAATTGCATAAACAACACTGAATAACATTGTGTATCAGTTTTCGATCTTTATTCATTAGAGGTACAAAGTTATGATTATTTCAAGTTGGGGTTGTTGACTAATCCAAAACTAGTCATGGTTGAGACAAGCAGTTGATGAGTTGGCACATACATGAGGTGTATAGTTGATGATGTTGGTACATATTGATGATTCATTGTTGATGAGTAGTTGACACATGATTGGTATATACTTGGTACATTGTTGGATGCACTTGTTTATGGTACAAGTTGATTAGAGTTTATTTGGCATAGGTTGGTGCATGGTTCATGCACTTGTTTATGTTGACAAAATGATATTTGTTGAGTATTGTTGCCTCATATCAGTTGGTGCTGAGAATGTAAGTTGATTCTTGAATATAGAGCTGGTGCTCTTGTAGAGTTGTACTCTATTCAGTTGTTCCTGAAAAAACCCCGGATTGAAGTCCATAATAAAAGGAAAAAATGTACATACATGTTGTGTTCTTTTTGTTCCTTGTGGAGATGAGTTTTTGAGGATATGTTGCTGATATGTATTCACATCTAACTGATTATAAATGACAATAACAAGTAATGATAAAATGTTGAATGTTAACTAAGGAGTTTTTGTGTAAGAGGGAAGTTTTGGGAAAAAGATCCCCACACTCATTCACGCCCCCTTCTAAGTGTGGTAGGTGTGTCCAATAACGTGCTCATGGAGCTCATCATCCTCCTGAACTAAAACCATACAAACCGTCCATTCGGACGTGACACTATAAAGAAAGTAATATCTACTGTAGTCTGGAGGCTTCAACAGAGGCGTCAATACCAAGGATTTCTTTAGAGCATCAAAGGATTCTTGGGCTCACTCATCCCATATAAATGGAGTGTCCCTCTTCAAGAGATGCATGAAACCCTTAGTAATATTGGCATAGTTTACTGTAAACTATCGTAAGAAGTTAGCTTTCCCTTGTAAACCTTTAAGCTAATGAATGTTTCACGGGGGAGGAAATGCAAGTATTGCCTCAACCTTTAAAGGATCTACCATGATCCCAGACTCATAAAATAAAAATCCTAAAATATGACTCAACCTAACGCAAAAGATGTACTTGTGATAATTTAAACGGATGTAATAATATCAACATCTTTCAAAAATTAGGAGAGAACTCATGTGTTTCCAAGGCATATGGAAAGCCAAACGCTTGAGGAACCTTTGAATTATAACTGCAAACATATGTGTTGTCACAACCCAACAATTATTGTTTTTTTCCAACATCAATTTCTTTGTTTTAATCATGTTCCAAAGTTTTTCAATAGATTTAAATTTGATCCCACAGATAACATTAGCAATACCCTTTTATATAAAATATTGCATTCCATCATTATATGTAAAATTTTATACAAAATTTATACGTGAAGAAGTTTCATGTCTACAAAAACTCTAAAGATTTATTAATATATTATGTGAAATTATCAAGGCACTTCTATTCTCCATGTCCATACCCAATAAACTTTCAAGTTTGTGAAAACATAGATATATCACTCCTTTTAATATTCATGTCCCTAACACTAACATAAAAATATTTTAATTCTATTACTATCATTGTTTTTGTATCTAGGGGAATCGGTAATGGCGGCGATATCTGACTCGCGTGACACGGGGTTGAATCCTGTTGAATTCCTTATAACCCCTAGGGATAACCACATCGCCCACAAGTATGGCCTCCAGACAAGATGAGGTTTGAACTCATGACCTTCTTAGCAACACAAATTCCTTAACAACAAATCAATTGGCCACTATACCACACCCCTGCGAGCTTTAATTCCATTACTATTAATATTAGTCTTTTAATTGCATTATTTGAAAGGTGATAGCAATCTTTAATTTCATTACAATTAATGTTAGTCAATTTTAAAATTGATTCCAATCTTTACCTATGAAAATGATTTCCTCAATTTCAAAAAATTCTTACTAGAGGAATATTGATGAATTTGTAATAATTTCGACATAAAATCATTTACTATACTCAAAAAGTTGAAATTCCATATAGCTAAACTTGTATTGTTGATATATCTGTAAACCTTAACTAACATTCTTTATGAAATCCATTTTTATTTAAAATGTAAAATTATATTATCATGAAATTAAATATGCTAACCTAAAATGAAAGGCAACTACAACATTTAACCGTGAGAAAATTTAAATGATACCAAATTTCAACCACGACTATAATCACAAGTACCTTTTCGATGGAAGTGAGGTCGACAATCCTCCACCATTATCGCGTCATTATCATACTATGATAGCGGAAGACATGAATATTTTCTTGGAGCACTATTTCACACGTGGATAGATTTATTCGAAGTTTAAAAATAATTATATAGCAAAAAATGGAATATTTGCCACATTGATGAGTATTTTGTGCGTTTATTTATGTGGCTAGTGTTAGAGGGATTTGTCTTTTTTTTTTTTTTTTTTTTAAAATGTATATATTTAAATGTTTTNTTTATATGATGATGATGGTGGTTAATGTCTATTAAGGCCAAAATTGGTGTATAGGACCTTAAGAAAAGAAAGAGATTACTTGCATTTATTTAAAACATTATTTCAAGGTTTGAAAAGCATTAAGAGAAGTGTTCCAAGATCACTAAAGTTTTGATGACTTAGAAGGTTAGGAACGTCAGTATTGTAACAAATATTTGGAAATTAGGATCTAATTTGGGTATATGTAGGGCATTATAGGAGAAAGTGTGTTTCATCTCCAACCCTATTGGTGTCACACAACTGACAAATTCTTTCTTACCATGATGTTTTGGGGATTGTCCAATGCCCAGTTTCACTAGGCAACTCATGAGAATTAGTTATTATTTTAGAAATATTGATTCCCTTCCTTATGCTAGTCAAAACATAGAGATAATTTTTGTCTTCAAGGTTAGAGTTAACCACCTCCTTATAATATCTTAATTTTCTTTTATCCTCTAATTCTTTATCGCACCATAGATTCTCCTAAAATTTATCTTGTACAATATTTTTAATATCATTTATATTCTACAAAATAACTTATTCTTTTATTCCTCAATGGTTTAGCCAAGACATGGTATCATTATGCCAACCTTGCTTGAGTCGGTGATTTTGGCTAGATTCTGAAGCGATTTTGGCTAGATTTTGGGGAGCATATTTTTATCCATGTTTTTTTATCTTGTTCTTGTACATTACGTGTTGATGCTAGTGGTAACACCAGACATGTATTTTTGTACATGTCTATGTGTTTAGATGTGTGGAAATCGTCCAAATTCTTCTACTCTTTAATTTACTTTAATTAAAAGAACTATTAAAGTAAATTTATTTTATTAATTAATTATGTAATTAGTTAATTTAGTTATTTAAGAAACGTGCAAAAATTAATTAGAATGTTTCTAAATCTCAAGTGGTTGTGAGAAATAATATCAACCGTCAATCACTTTGGAGATTAGAAATAGATTATAACCCACGATTATAAAAGCAAGGCCTTATGATAGGGTGAAGGAGAAAGACACTTGACTCTGGAAAGACACTTGACACAGAGTATTGGATCATGAAGGACTATGATTCAAGATCTTGGATAGGTGGAGAAGGAATTACATCTAGAGATAAGGTCAAGGAGAAGACAAAATAGAGGAAATGTAATTGGGTTTCAGTCAGAGGAAGACACATGGAAGTCTCGTGTTGTATAGATCTTTCCATACAAAATTTTCATACATGTGTTATCACTGAAATTTCGTTCGCAAATGGTTACAAGAATAAAGCATCTCCAAAGCACCTATTAGTTCACCTGCAAACCCAAACATGCATTTCCAAAAGGCCCAAACTATACAACTGGTCAAAAAATTGACATGTGCTGAAACACTAAAGGGAGCGCGCGCACATGCACAGGCCAAAGGAGCCATTAAAGCGCACATGCACCCACTATGCGACTGTGTACGAGAATAGCCGTGCACACCTGTGAAAGACGCATTTATGGTTCTTGTCGGCCCCTCACCCACTTCTGGACCAACTCCCAATTTGATTTGACCCTCAAATACAAGTTGAATCTGAATGGGGGGGTTGCTCAAAGACCTAAGGGTGCCCTATAGGGCCCCTTGTTCACACTAAAGACTGGTTGGATATTTCCTCAAAGACATGCTGTAAAAAGAGGCCATGGGTGCACTAAGAATTCAAGAATCTCATTGTATTGTTATGTTGCCTCTATTCTCCTTCAATGAACCTCTTTTCTTATTGGAGCATACCAGAAACATCTCATTAAGCTATTCACCTCACCTTACCTCTTGAGGGAATAAGTTTGGATTTCTTCACCATTTGCTTTCTATTTTACCATTTGTAAGAAGAGCTCTCACATAGGGGACTCAAGAGCCCTCCCAAGGAGGAAGAGGGTATCCATAAGTCCCCCTTTCTCTATGATTTTTTCGCACTAATATACTTCTCCATTGGTGGCATGATTATTAGTCATTTGTTTGATTGATTTTGGTTCTAATTTCCTCATGCATTTTAGTTTTATTAATTTAGTTGTTGTTAGCTTAGTTGTTTGTTTATTTCATGTGATTGAATAGTTTGATTCGTACAATAACCTTTGTCCTGTCTAGCAGGCCCAACTAGACTTGCAAGTGCCCCAATTTTTCTCATTCAAGTGACGAAAATGACACAACACATTGACGACCATATTGGGGACAAGGTACCAATTTCCTCCCTATTTGGGTTGTTTGAGCACTTCTTTTTGACCCATTTGACTTGTAGGGATCATAAATGGCCTACCCTTACTGACAAAGAGCTAAGTTTGGAGCTGGAAGAGGAGAATTCCACTTAAAATTCCCCCCCCCCTTGACATGTATCAGAACGTGCGTGGGTATTTCGGCCCACAGACGCGCATTCAGAGCATTGTACACCCACAACACTTCTGTTCTCTGTTCATTCTACGCATAGTGCGCCCAAAGGTCTTATGTTCACTATGCATTCTGTGCATTGTGCGCTCATTGTGCCTTTGTCTGAACTGTAACCCGTGCACCTGTGCAAAATTCCAACATTGTAAGAGTTTTTTGTGATGTTTTGAAGGCCCCTAGACTCCAAAATATTTCTTTTATGCAATTTGTAAATGCACCACACTTATATTCCCTTCCCACTTGAAGGGTTAGTCAAAACATAAGCACTTAGGGGGTTAAAAAGAACCATATTTCTCCTCTTTTTCTTTGAGTTTTCACATGGATGGCTTCTTTTGATTGTAAAATTTAAGTTGAGATCCTTTACTATCACATATAAAAACACTTGCATAGGGACCATAAATCAAACTTTAATCATTGAGTATGCTATTCTCTCGCATCATAGAGCAATATTGAGAATCATAAAAGTGATTAAGGGGACATTTCATCTCCCTTAAAATCTTTAGGAGAGGACAAATCCCCCCTAGGGCTCCTCTTAGTTTATTTTTCAAACATCTTAAATTTGTAAGGGCCCATACATGCCCCCATGTTGCAAAGTTAGGATAGATTTGAAGCTACTTTCTTAGTTTACATCACTAGGGGAGATTAAATATTATAGTAAAGGGCCCATACATGCCCACATGCTTGCAATCTAGTATAGTTTTGTGGATATTTCTTAGATTAAATCACATTAGGGAGTTTAAAGGATTGGTAAGGACCCATATGTCCACATGCTAGTTCTTTAGGGACTTTAAAATTCCGCAAGGTTGTACCAATGACATCTAGTAAGATAGGTAATCAATATTTGTAAGGACCATAGGAAGTCCACATGCTGCAAATCGACACCTAAACTTATTAAAGCTTTGACACATTTTTTCACTTTCTCACACACAAAGTCACTATTCACTCACATAATTTCATCTCGAATTGTGGACGTTGAAGTAGGTTTCCTCCAAAGGGATTCTGAAACGTCTATTGGAGCATAACCCTAAATTACATTAGTTTATACCTAGGTTAGACTCCTAGATCTTGGTTAATACATTCCATCACACTTTATTTCACCATATTTTTCCACATAGAGAAGAAGGGTGCCTCATCCCTAGATTTTAGGGAAAACTACTATATTTAGATCAAGACTCAACTCTCGGTCCTTGATTTTCTTGATTTATTCTTGATTTTCTTCATTTATTCATGATTTATTCCAACTCCCCCATGCAAAAACTCACACATTATTGGGGAATGCGCACCTCCTCTTTGAGTGAGAGATTTATTCCTTAATTAATGATTTTTGCCTGTACTATTATTAGTAACTACTATTTCAGGTCAGTTAAGTGAGTTGAAACTGCTTCTCTTGTCAGTTAAGTGAGTTTAAGTGATATAATGTGCATCACTTGAATCTTTTGGGAATTAATGAGTGTGTTACATGTGTATTTAGTGGTCTAGGTCGAACTATGTGGTCTCCCTTAGCCTATGACACCTATTTTATCTTTTTCTAGCTTTTTTTTACTAAAATGTCTATGTTGGAAATTCTATATATTCACCTCCTCTCTTCTTTTTGATGATGGTTGCTCATGTATATTCATTTTTTATTAATATATTTCTCTGATTTATGGAGCAAAACATTTCTCTCATCTCTTGAATATCAACAAATTGCATGTGTTCAATTTAACTAGAATTCTAGATCTATTGGGGTTTCTGCAGGAATTCTACATGGTGTCAGAGCTAGATTGAATCTAGTGGATTGTACACGGTTTTATTTGCAAGATATAGATCATCAGGAGGCTCATAAATACAAAATGGATCATCTCTCTCAACCCACAAAACTCATTCTAAATCCTTTCAATTACTTTGAATGGAAGACAGAGATCTCTCTGCTCCTCTGAAGCAAAGGGCTTTACAGGGTAACAATGGGAATGAAGAAAGAACCGAATGATGCAATGAAGAATATCAAGTATTTCAATAAATTAGATGAAGCAATTGGGTTGATATGCCTATCAATTTCTAGATATCTCCTCTTTCATGTTAGTGGAGCCACTACTCTCGATGTGGTCTGGACCACATTGGAAGGACTATTCGGCAAGCAGGATGCAATGAGAGTGCATCAACTGGAGAATGAACTCATATCCCTAAGTCCAATTCATTTCATCAACCTGCAATAATTCTTCACCAAGTTCAAATCCCTCCTTGTTGAACTTAATACATGTAGATTCAATAAAAAGGAAGATCATCTCATCCTTTCAATTCTCTCGAAATTAGGCCTTGAATATTCTGTATTTGTATTGTCTTTTCAAGCATCTAAATTGACTCAGGAAACATGGAAAATGCCTCCATTGAATGATTTCATTGCATCATTGACTCAATAGAAAGCTAATTTAGTTGAAATGGGTGCCAACAAGCATTCCAAGAACCAAGCACTTGCGGCTACTGATGCTCCAAAGAGCAGTGGAAAAGACAAGAAAAAAGCAAAGGGTAAATTTCCTGAATCGAAGAAGGAGAGATCCTCACAATATTCAGAGAACTCTTCTGAGCCTAAGGGTAAGAATAATAAGGAAATAACACTTTTCAGCTACTATTCCAAAGGTTTTCATCCCGAAGAAAATTGCATGAGGAAGACTATCGATGAGATGGCTAAGCAATTGTAGCATCACAATCTCATGGTGCCCAAAAATGCAAAGAAGAAAGATGATAACATAAAGGGAGGGAGAGAACGAGATGGTCATGGTTTAATGGCTGCCACATCCACTCCATCAGCTTGGATCCTTGATTTAGGTGCATTGAACCATATGGCTGCATCGAAATATGAATTTTCCTCCATCAAAGAAAACACTAGATCCCCAATTTACTTGGGAGATGCCACACCTGCAAAGGTGTGCGGAGAAGGAATTGTTGATCTTGAAGGGGGATACTTAAAAAATTTGCTTCATGTTCCCTCATTGTCCTCAAATCTTCTCTCGATATATCATATCACTCATTTTAGCTCTGGAAGGAAGGTGGAGTTCACTCCAGACTCCGTAGTGATTACCGACATTTCCACAGGCTCACGGCTTGCACATGGAATTGTAGATCATGGTTCTCATTTGTATTTCTTCTCCCACTTTGTTCCTAAATATATTAGCACTGTATTTCTGTCACAATATAATAATATTATAAGGTTATGGCATGAAATATTTTTCCATCTAAACTATAAGTACTTGCATCAACTCAACAAGGAAAACATGGTAGAAGGATTGCCAACTATTAAATTCACAAGCGGTGTATGTCAAGGATGCATTCTTGGCAAGCATCGAGAGCAAAAGTTTGACAAAGGGAAGGCATAGAGAGCTTCTTCACCTCTTGGTATGATTCAAAGTGACATAATGGGCCCATTCCTGCAGCCTTCAATTAGTAAGGCTTGATATCTACTCACCTTCATAGATGATTTCTCTCGCTTTACTTGGGTATTTTTTTTTAAATTCAAATCGAAAGTATTTGAATGCCTTATATAATTTAAATCACTTGATGAGAATGAGTCTGGGTGTAATATTAAGATACTCCGTACTAATAATGGGGGGGATTATGTCAACAAATATGTGCAACAACTTTGTATTGATGCAGGTATACAACTACACCATACAGTGCCATATACACCACAACAGAACGATGTTGCGGATAGGAAAAACCGGTCCTTAAAAGAGATGGCCAATTGTATGCTACAATTGAAATCATTAGCTCCTAAGCTATGGGCTAAAGATATTAATTATGAAACATACATTCAGAACTGATTTCCTCACAAATCACTCAAAGGAACCACTCCTTTTGAATGTTGGATGAGTAAGAAACCAAAAGTGTCACACTTTCGCATTTTTGGTTCACGAGCATGGGCTCACATTCTCACGGATAAGAGGAAGGTTTTGGAGCCTAAAAGTGTTGAGTGCATATTTTTTGGATATCCTGAAGGTGTCAAAGGATATAGATTGCCAGACTCTCACACTGAAAAGTTCATTCTAGCTCGAAGTGTGAAGTTTGAAGAAGAATCACTACATGATTTTTTAGAAGACCCTGCCGAGGAACCGCTTGTTGTCACTGATGAGGAGGAGTCAGAAACTTATTCGAGCAATTCATAGAAGCCACCAGAGAAGCATTTTGGGTCTGATATAGAGGATGAGGATCAGTTCATGGCTTCTCCAACTCATTTTCCAACTTGGGTAGAGAAAACCCTGGAAGATGCGGGTGAACTAGTCGGTGATCCTGCAGATACAAGAAGGACTAGATCACAGTTTTTTGGGGCTCCTCAAGCCTTGGCTTCCACAGAACCATTGCTTCCCATACATTGCTATATGAAACTTGGTTCATATCCACAGCCACACTCTAAGGCTACTGGAAACCCACTTTGGGAGGCTGCAATGGATGAAGAGTACTCTGCTCTTATGGACAACAACACATGGGACTTGGTTCCACTTCCGAAAGGAAGAAAGCTTGCTTGATGTCGATGGGTATATCAAAAAAAAATTGTTGCAGATTGTGATATCAGCAAGTAAAAATATCAACTTGTCACAAAAGGATACTCGTAGGTACATGGCATAGACTACACAGAGACATTTGCACCTGTTGTAAAAATGGACTCCATTCGGCTAGTTTTGGCCATTGCTGCTTCTCGCAGATGGGAAATTCATCACATGAATTACATCCATGAGTTGATCCATGATAGAGTCATTTCACTACAGTACTACCCCACAAAGCAGTAGGTTGTAGACATCTTCACCAAGTCCTTCACTGAAAAGAAATTTTCAGAACTGAGATCCATGCTTGGAGTGGTGAAGACAACTGAGTATGTCACTTTTGGCCACTCAACTTTTTTTTCCTCTTTTCTTTGGGGGGAGGTGGGTTTCGAGTACCTAAAATGGCCAAGTTGTTGGGACTCAAATTTTTTGTCATTACAGTTAGGCTTAAGGGGGGGGGTGTTGGAGCATAACCCTAACTTACATTAGTTTATACCTAGCTTAGACTCCTAGATCTTGGTTAATCATTCCATCACACTTTATTTCACCTAATTTGGCCACATAGAGAAGAAGGGCACCTCATCCCTAGATTTTAGGGAAAACTGCTATTTTTAGATCAAGACTCAACTCCCGGTTCTTGATTTTCTTGATTTATTCATGATTTATTCCAACTCCCCCATGAAAAAAATCATCCATTATTGGGGAATGCACACCTCCTCTTTGACTGAGATATTTATTCCTTAATTAATGACTTTTTCCTTTACTATTATTAGTAACTGCTATTTCAGGTCAATTAAGCGAGTTGAAACTGCTTCTCTTGTCAGTTAAGTGAGATTAAGTGAGCTAATGCACATCACTTGAATCTTGTGGGAATTAATGAGTGTGTGACATGTGTATTTAGTGGTCCAGGTCAAACTATGTGGTCTCCCTTCGCCAATGACACCTATTTTAGCTTTTTCTAGCTTTTTTTGACTAGAATTTATATGTTGGAAATTCTATATATTCACCTCTTCTCTTCTTTTTGAGGATGATTGCTCATGAATATTCATTTTTTATTAATATAATTCTCTGATTTATGGAGCAAAAAATTCCTCTCATCTCTTGAATATCAGCAAATTGTATGTGTTCACTTTATCTAGAATTCTAGATCTATTGGGTTTTTTGCAGGAATTCTACAACGTCCCACTATTTCTTGAAGAAATTATCCACACCCACTTAATTCAAACGAGATTGGTTCACACCCCCAATCTCTCAAAAAAACACATCTAAAAAATTTCTAAAAAAATCACTAAGTTTTCCTCCACAGGAGGTGCCAAAAGAATATTTTACTCTAGGTAGGGTCTCGGGGGTAGGCATCCAAATAACTCCTCGTTATCTGGTTCTCACATCTTCAAAAATTAGAAGTTGACAATTAGGGAACTTTAAAAATCCTCCAAGTAAAGTGTTCCTAACACCATAAGGCAGGGAGATACCCATGAAGGGTCGAAGGCCGAGGTCGGGTTGTTTTGTGCGTCCCCCCTTGAGTCACCGAGCTCTTGGAAGGGATCCAACCCGTGACCCATTTCTGAGGCCCGAAATCTAAATGTTGCACTTTGACTGAGGTACCTACTGGCCAAAGTTTTAGGACATCTACCAGGTGGAAATTGTGGGTTGAATTGCACCTTGATTGGATTTTGTGTGGCTATTGGGAAATATCGCCAGCTCTTTCAGGATATGCACCCTCTACCCCTCATTATAACTAATTGTTTCATCCTTAACAAGTTCATCTTCCAGTGGATTCAGACCCCACTGTTGAGTGTTATTTGAGAGGAATGAAGTTACGTCTTTTTAGGACATGAGCATTGGTTTTCTTTTTCCTCCCACGCGGAAAAAATCCACCTATCCACATGTATACTTATTTTCAATTGATATATGTATGATGCTCATTTGATTACATACGATTGTGAGATATATTGTGAAGGTCCAAATTATACAAGTATCTTGTCCATTTATTGCTCTCATCATCATTTTCACACATTCACTTTGTTAGTCGGACATCATAGGGGACCCACATAATCCCTTTCATTCCAGATGCTTGCAAATTCTCCCTCCTATCCTAGGAGGAGTTCATTGTCTCACCAACTCACCGGATAAACCATCTCACACCCCTATGACTGCTACTATTTTTGGATCAGCTTTGTTTGGTTCCACTTTACTTGGGTCTAATTACCAAGGCCAGCCATCCAACCCCATCCAACCTGCCTCAAGGGTCAAGTACACAAACTACTCATACCATGGCTGGAACTAATCCTCCACCGCCACCCCACATGCCATATTTGGCCTCCCTCAACATACCTGATTTGAGTAAACTCACAAATGACCCTATATTGCATGACCCCACATGGCCTGCTATGCCTACCAAACTACCTTCAGACATTCCAAATTTTGAAGGAAAATCATGGAAAGATCCCACCAACCATATCATGACCTTCCACTTATGGTGCTCTTCAAACAACATCATGGACAACTCTGTCCGTTTAAGGTTATTCCAGTGCACACTCATTGGTCCATCAACCAAATGGTATGTGGATGAAAAATCAGGGTCCCATGTGAATTTTGAATCCTTGGACAAAACATTTTTGACCTTCTTTCAACTACCAGTTCGTCATGAAAATGGTCTAGAAATTCTCTCTGAGTTTAAACAAACCTCAACTACACATATCACTGACCACATTCACGAATGGCATCGACGACATAGTTTATGCAAAGCAAAAAACACCAAAGAAAAATTCCTTGATTGGTTTCTCAGATCCCTCGTCTCTCTCCTTGCCAAATATGTGGCCTCCACCTTCCCCCAAACTAAAGAGGAAGCCATCAGAAAGGCTCAACAATACAACCTCATTTATGCTCAGACAAGTTACTTATACACAGTACTACCTGACGCCTCGAGATTCATACCATTCATCCAGGACAAACCTGGGATGTATCATGTGGTAGATGGATTAATCAGTACCACAAAACACCATAATCCGTACATACAACCACCACCCATGTATGGTACACTCTAATATCCGTTGATGTATAGAGGTCCATCTTACTACCCCCCTCCCCCTTACCAACAACCATATCCTATAGCCTCTCCTCCACCCATGAGTGGATCCTTTCTAGCACCCATGATGCACCTGGCCTCTCAACCAAGTTCAGGTACACCCTCTACCTCAACTTATAACCTGGGCACTAATGAAAACACTATGACTTTTTATGTACCTTACAGATCATTGCCACAAAACAATGCATATTTTCCATTTCTTGGTCCTCCATAGCCAATTTATCCTCCACAAGGTCAACCACACACTGGGGTTAACTTTGTTCAACCCTCTCCCATTCAACAATTTCAAAATTTTGAACAACCGAATATGAAAAATCTGGCCCATCAACCGAATAATGCAAAAATTAAAGGAAAAAACCGAAACAATAATAACCCAGGACCAGGTGGAAATAACCCCCAACAAAACCAACCTATTGGGAGAAACCAGAACCAGGGTAACCATAACCCCCAAGGGGGAAATAACAAAAAGCACCGAGGGAGGAACAAGAAAAACAACCTCTGGATGAACTTACCGTGTGCTCTTTGTCGTGAACATGGTCATTATACTCACCATTTCCCCTAAATTTCTGAATTCAAATGGATGAAAGATTCCATGAATGCACCACATCCTCTAGCATTGCTTGCCCCTCAACAGGCCCCACAATAGTATTTGCAACAACCACCCCCGGATGTGTTGCAAAACCATATTCCACACCAAGGTGTGATGAATACCCAATAAGAGATGCATCCTGCCCCACCACAGATGAGACAATATCAAAACCTTGGGAATCCAACAGATCACAATATCCTCCTAACTAGCAAAGAAGAAATTCTTCTACAAACGTGCAATTGTCAGTACAACGCACCCCCTGAATCTACTCCCACAACTTCAGAAGTAGCTCCAGTTATATCCATACAACCCTTGATGATTCCACACCCTAACATTGAACCCCCCATTCATACTCCTCGCATCCCATTACGACGGAATGTCAACAACCCTTAGGCTAGGGAAACACACAATTATAGTCTGGTCTATGACTTGGCACAATCTCATGTAGCCATGTCGGTATTGGAGGTCCTCCAAACCTGTCCCACTCAACGAAAATCATTAATTTACACCTTGAGGGTAGTCGACCCTATTGATACTAGACTCATCACATTTTATATAGATTTGTGGGGAACCTCGCCTCCCTGCTTTGGTAGCTTTCCAAGACCAGTTGAAATTTGGAACATCACAGTTCATCGATGTATCATTGATGAAGGTGCATCCACATGCATCATGTCCAAAAATGTATGGCAGAAACTTGGCTTCCCTGAGCTAATACCTTCTGCCATCACTTTGAGAGATTATGATGGACGACCATCCTCTCCTGAAGGGCTCTTTCAAAATTTCCCCATTGAACTCGGGGGAAAAACCATCCTTATCGAAATTGAGGTTATCAACGCCCCGATCAATTACAACATCTTGTTTGGACATAGCTACATGTACGCTATGAAGGAAGTGGCCTCTTCTATGTTTCTAATGATGATGTTCCCCCACAATGGGAAATTCATCACCATCGACCAAGTTTCACATTACAAGCCTAACCAGTCCTCCAACATCGATATGATCCTACTTCTTGTCTGCACTATTTCCGATGCATAACCACTCATGGATATGGGCCCCATAATTTTCAAAGATCTATCCTTGTTGGGGGAATACCATGGAGCACCACCACTCATCCATCCCTCATCACAAGTGTGTGTCATATCTTCCAATGGAACTGAAAATGGAGATACCATTCCTCCCACAAAGGCTTCTCCACTCCCTGACGTCCCACTAGTGGAAGAAATCCTACCTTCGAAATCCCCTAAGATCCCTAAGACACCACTTATCCCCGATTTCACCCTCCCTCAGGGTCAAATCCTGGTTTGGTAGACAGTCCCCCAAGCCATTACTCAAATTCCCTTCTTCTACCCCCAACCGAGGATACAAGATTTCCAGGTAGCCGCAACACTTACCCTTTACAACATGGTGCTCACCATTCCGGTATGGTATCTACACCCACCCATGATGGTTTCTAACTATCCCTCTGATCCAGAATCAGATCTAGGAGCTTGACAGGGCTAAAAAAGGCTCAAAAATGAAAGTGCTCATAATTCGATGAAACCAATGCCATTGTGTCCGGCTCATTCTTCCAATTCCATCCATATATTTACTTTCTCAAATGAGCATCGTATGTGATAGTTATTTCTCTCTGACCATTTTCCCAAACAGGCAAAAAGTCAACAGGTCTAGTCAAATCATGACATCAACATGACATCAGCAGTGCTGACATGGCAGAGACAGATAGTGACATGTGGCAGAACAACAGTAGGGTGACTGGGCAATGATAGGGACCAATCCCACTAAGCCAAGTGGCACATGGTGGACCAATGCAGTGTGGACAAGTGGCACAGTCTCAACAAATTGGGTGGTGCCACATGGCCCATTCATGGGCTGCCACATGGTACACTATCATTGGTTCTTGGAAAAAGGTTATGGAGCTCATGGGGTTCGATCCCATGACCTCTTGGGTCAGCCCAAACCTTTTCAAATTCCATATTACCAATGCTCCCTTTGTATTCCTTGTGAAATAAGGCTTACTTTAATGTAAATAAAGGTGATGTTGTTCCAAAAGGGGGCGCAAAAGGGGGTTGGGGATATGCCCTAGCCCATGGTATAATGGTTGCATGTGACCACAAATAATCCAAGGGGAGGATCCCCCTCATGCGTTCCCAAACAGATAAGGAATGGCCCTAGGTTTTAGTGAGAATCCCATAAAACTAGGGGGGCGCACTCCAAAAGGAGCTAACCAGCTAAGGTGCCCTCCCTTTTTAGCCTTGGATCCTATGCAGGTGCCATGAGATTAGGGGCGCGCACCCAGTTAAGGGATTCTCTGCATATTTTTTTTAAAAATGGGTTTTTGACCATAGTTTAGTAGGTATTTATGATTTTTAAGCCTATTAATGGAGGATTTGGCCCATTTTTGGGAGATATTGGGCTCTTTTTGAGGCCAGATTTTGGGAGGAAGTTGGGGAATGATAACCAAATTCAGATATATATAAACCAGGCCTGTTTGAGGCCATCAAGGACATTCAAAGCAGAGTTATGTTGAAGGGAAACCAAGCCAAATCTATTTTTATGCAAGGAAGTTGTTGAGGAGCAGACGCTTGCAGGCCATTTCTGGGAGCTCTGGTCATCCGTTTTGTGTGTTGTTTTTTCTGCTGGGTTCTAGAGATCTGGAAGAACATGACCAGATCAACCTTGTAGCCTAATGGCATTACTGAAATGTATTTTTTGATCTTTTGAACATAAATAAAGAAGGCTCCCCCACTGAGACAAAGGCCCGGAGACGTAGGTAATTTTGTGCCGAACTCCGTTATCACTTCTCTTGTTATGGTTTGTTGTTCTTATTTCTTCAGTTCAGATCTATATATTGTCTTATGGCTTCTATGATTCTTCATTAAATCCTTCATCTTTAATTCAGCTTCATAGATGGTTAATTAACACATGCAATTAAAAACTCAACCACAGTCATTAAAAGATCTTTTCCAGATCAAGTGGTAGCAGAGCTAGTTGACGTTTGGATTTGAGTTTTTCATATTAACAAGGAAAAAGATACAACATGGTGAAGGTGAGCTTGTTGCAAAGAATCCATTAATTGGATTGAGAAAGAGAGATTCTCATAGAAAGAAGATGGCATCGGAAGAAGGGATTTCTCAGGATGAGAAAGAGTTCCAAAAAACATTCCTTGCTATGTCGGAGATGGTGAATGTTTTGTACAAGGATTACTTGGAACAAAAAATACCAAATCTGGGTGAATCGTCAAAGGGAAAAAGTGAAGAGGAAGAGGATCCTCCTTGGATTCCTCCTTCACCTCCATCATCACCTCCTTCTTCTACTTCTTCAAGTTCAAGTTCTAAATCTAATGCAAAGAAACATGTTCATAAGCATAAGAATGAAATGCCATTGTTAAAACTTGATGTTAAATTTGAGTTTCCCATATATGATGGTGAAGTAAATGCAGAGAAACTTGACAATTGGGTTAGGAAGATGGAGGTTTACTGCAATGTGCAACAGATCAAGGATGAGGCCACACAAATCAAGTTGGCATCTTTGAGACTTGCAGGTACAACTCTAATCTGGTGGCAAAGCAAGTTGCAAAATGGAACGCAACAAGTGGGTAATGTATTTCCATCATGGCAAAGCTTCATTTCTGCACTTAGGAAACAATTCTATCCTTTGGGTTATAAAGAAAAAGAATTAATTGAATGGCAATCTTTAAAATTAAGAAAAGGACAAACAGTGCAAGAGTATACAGATAGCTTTCGTAAAATGGCATTGATGTTAGATATCTCATTATATACACAGGAAACCCTTATGAAGTATATAGGAGGTTTACCTTCACATATTAGAAACATTGTATTCATGTTTGGACCCACTAACCTTGATGAGGTTTCTGTTCAAGAGACATACATTGAAGCAGGGAAAGCAGGTGTATCAGGGGAATCATATTCAAGGAAAGAGGACAAGAGGAAATGACATGGAAAGAATTCAAATGTAGTGACGAGGAAGGAAGGGAACCCCTCTTGCAAGCATTACAAGAAAGAGGGACATGATGAGGAAAGATGTTGGTAGTTGCATCCCGAGAAGAGGCCAAAGTGGTTCAAGCAAAAGAAGGGAATGCAAATAGTGGCAATGACAACAAGACCCATAGACTTGGGATCGTATTCAAGTGATGAATCAAAGATCTCATTTGTTGGTATGATAGGTAAAATTGGTGAAGGCATTGATTGTAGAAATAACTTGTTTCATATAAGGACCGTCATGCGACACACTAAGATAGACACATTAATTGACAGTGGATCTCAAGCTAATCTAATCTCAGAAGAATTGGTTAAGCAATTGGGGTTAAAAAAACAAACTCATTATAATCCTTACACACTTAAATGGATAAGCAATCATCATCAAATGCACATAACAAAGCAGTGCACAATCAAATTTGCAATTTCATCTAAGTATGTGGATGAAGTAACATGTGATGTAGTGTCGTTAAGAGAATGTGGAATGGTC
>ML817399.1:0-16650 GCA_009831015.1 Picea engelmannii | reverse complement strand
AAAAAATATACATCCCCCGTAGGCAAGTGAGCCCCCTCACACCTATAGGTACAAAATGGGTGTCACACTACCCTATACAAAATGGGCTTGTAGTCCTATATAAATACAAAAATATACAACATAGCACTCATTGTGCCTCTAGAGTGCCTTCACCAGGTCCTCTATCTACCAGAGGTGCCCCACTAGTTGGGGGTCCTCTAGGTACAGGGGGCAGTCTTCCAGTCATCACTGCCACCTCTACATCTGCTCTGCAGATCAGGATCCACAACTCTCTAGGGCCACCCACACACTACTCCAAGACTTGCTCATCCTAGATATGGGACCACATGCCCTTGGTCACACCCTACAATACCACCTCCAACCGCTGTTAGAAATCCTCTAACCCTCCATCGGCCTCTCCCTAAGGTGCATGTGATGGCCCTGCACCTAGATAATCAAATATTCACCTCTTCTTGGATCTCGCATCCTCCCCTGGAATCACACTAGCCTCGTCCCTCCCACGTTTCTCTCCCACCTGCAATGTTCTCACTGGACTCTGATGAACCAACTCTCCAACTAACTCTACCTCTAGGACTCGCGGCCCCACATCTGCAAAAACACAAACAAAGATAGAATCAACATCCATACATATAAACATATGCTACACTATCAAAATCACCAAACATAAAAACACCAACATACCTCTCTCGTACCAATCCTCTCTAGGAGGAAAAACCATATATGAGTCATGTTGGAAGTCCATCCCACCATATGGGAACTGCAGTATGATCTGTGGCATATAGCGCGACACATGCGCCAGGGTGGCCATAAAATATTGGCCACTCTCTTCCCCTCCATGACGTATCAAAATCAATGCCCAGTGCATCAGTCATGGATCTCGTGCCCTAGCAGTCAGTAACAAAAATCTAGGGCACAACATGGGCACCCTCTCTAAAAACCACGCCACTAAGATAGATCCAAAGGAAAAATCATTGGATTCGATGGTCGGACACTGGTTAATCTTCCCCATCATCTTGGCATACAACATCAAACCCCAGGAAAAAATATCTCCATCCAATACCCTCAGAATAATCCTCAGCTGACCACCATTGATTCGCTAAGTCACTAAGGATTCATAGATCCTCACAATCATCGCTACGATGCATTGATGCAAGAGCGCATCCATCACCTCAATACAAAAAACTAAACCTGACATAATGTTCGGCCCTGAACAATAATCACATGCCAAATCTATCGAGTGTACATCCCCTGGCAAATGGGGATCAATAGGTAGGGCCATTCCCCTAAAAGGGATCCTTGTCAAGAAATAAACATCCTCCATCGCTGAGAATGTCATTTGTTTCCCCTGCACAATGAAGCACTGCATATTAGTTCTCCACATAGAGATCAACCACTGAAGTAGGTACTTTTGCGACTATATCAGTGGGCAGTCGAAGAACTTGAGCAACCCATAGGTTGCCAAGGGTCTCCGGAGGCCCGACTCATCTCTCACCTCCTCCCTAAGGCACTCCCAGTCCTTCTCTCTCCAGTGGAATGTAAATTTGAACTGATCACCTGCATTTACACAAACAACACTTGATCAACCATCATCATTTCATTATAAAAAATATTCAAAAAATACAATTTTTTTCAAAAACCCCAACTTTGCCTCAAGTGCACGACTGTCATCCCCCAAAGGTGCACACATTTGCGTGCATGTTCTTCGCACAGGTGCACATGAATGTGAAAATATAGAAGAAACAAATGTGCATCAGCGCGCATATATCACACCCACAGGTGCGCATTCATGCGTACCTGTTCTCTACACAGTTGTGCATTGATGTGCAGCTGTCGGAGAAATAACTGCGCATAGTGCATAGTTTAAATCGAATAGACGTGCACCAAATGAGAACATGTTTGTCCCACCCATGCACCCCCCATGCGTGGCTATGTTCAAAATAGTCATACATCATGTGCAGGAGAGGGAATTATACTCGTGCATCTCAACACGGGTATCCTTCCTTCTCTTGCACATTGGTGGGCCCACCCCTACAAAACCCTTAGTACGGTCATCCGTACGACCCTACCCCAAAAATAGAACCTATATACTATGCAGGAGGATGAGACCACTAACCTGGCTCTCGCAAATCCTGGATCAGTTGGCTCAAAATCCGCTAATGTCCAAATCTCCTCTAGAATCCTCTCATCAACTCACGATGGTAGCAGGTACAAATGAGATGGCATTATGGGCCCCACAACTATATATAGTCCCTTTTGCCAAACTTCCACACTTAGTTACAGGAGCTCAGAGCCTTTGTTTTATGATCTGTCTTCAACAATGGGATCAGGGTCCTACCTCCTACACAGTCACATTCCCCGAGTCACCATTCATACTCACCCCCAGGGGAGCATTTTTCTCACATCATGTCTAGGCATGCATGCTCATGTTCAAAATTATTAAATAGTTGTCATATGTTCTTTCTCTTCAGATATTGTTCACGTCAGGTATTTAGTTTTAATGTGTGCAGGTACTTGGTCATCACAACCCAGTGCAGCCCCTTTAGGTATATGATTGACACTAGAATGTAATAATTCCCTCTCACTATCAATTGCATCTCCCAGTCACACCCACAGACATTTGCCTCTAGGATCCTCACATCCAGCTCTGTAGTACTATCACCTCTGTTGCATTTCAGTACTGTCATGTGGTAGCACTCTTCCCCACATGAGTTGTCCCATTCATAGTTCCTGTTGGCACTTTGACACTCATGTTGCTTTCAGCCCCTAGGGATGGGAGTCTTCATAGTCTTATGCATTTTCAAGAATCAACCACATACTCCTTCTCCTCATTTTTCTAGCTTTCCCAATGGACTCCCAGGTTATCTCATCATGGTTCAAGTTTTACTACGCCTTCGTAGTATCATTAACCCTCCATTTCCTCCACAATCAGTTTTCCCATCTACAGATTTTCCTCCATTCATTTTGTTAGGGTCCTAACCCACACATAGGTAGAACAATATATTCAGATGTAATAAAGGTCAATATTAATAAGGCCTTGCAATAAAATAGAATAAGTTGAATGTAAGAAGACCTAATAGAATCTTTCGCTTCTATAAGGATATTCCTCTAGATGCTTCTTTTGATAGACATATTTAGTATAAATAGGAGCCGAGGGTATGAGAACCTGTTGAGCTCTCAAAACACCCTAAAAAAGTCTCAGCCAAACTGTACTTTTTGGGTACCACTTATTGTTTAATTTGGAACAATGTTGTTTTCACTTATCTTTGTTTTCTACATTTTCTCCTTGATTATTTAAAAAGTTTCCTTGAACATGTCGAAACCATCACAACTTAAAGGGAGTAACATTTGAATAAAGAATCAACCACTAATTTGTTTCACCTGACACGTCCAAATTTCGACACCCAGAAGAATCAGAGGTCAAAGAAAATCGTCCCAGAAAAATAAGGACGTCGATCACTGGTTTTCACCGGCATCGGTAAACAGGGAGTTTTTCTTTCATGATAAGCATTGCATAAGAAATTTTTCGATGAACGACTTCATTCAGCATCGGCAAAACATGAAAGGAATTATCCATTTGAAGGGAAAGGGAGCAATCACCGATGACCGATCTCGTAAAAATATTTCGGCATCAACGAATTTCCAAGAAGCTAGCCCAAGGGAAAGGATGCGATAAGTTCATCCCTGGTTACTAACCTCTCATATCTAATTGACATCGGTGATTCCTAGTCTGGGAAAGGAAACATGCAATTGAAAAAAGGTTACCACCTCTATTGTCACTCGTGAGTTCAATCGCCTGTCTTTATCCTCCACGTGTCACGTCAGAACCATCCGACGAAAGAAATCGGCGTCAACGGTTTTTCTTTTGTAAGGAGTATCAACGAAGAATCTTGTAACTCTGCACTGATCCCCGACTTCCCCTTTCAGAAAATGACACGATGGGACATTTTATCTCTAAGATATGCTATATGCGATGCATTTAATTGATTGATTAATTCCAATATTGTGTATTAGTCTCTAATTCGTGCGCAAATCCCAATGACCATTTTAACCTATAGATACAATGCATCTCCCTCCGTGCCTCCGTCGTCAATGTATGTAAAATTGATTACAAATAATTAGCGGTAAGTAGTTTAAATTTCATCCCATTACTTGTATTAACAGCTTGATGCGAATGGTAAGTTCTTTCTCGTTATATTACCCTGAATTATTATGAGCCAGAGCATTTTGTGTGCAAAGAGGTCCAGAACATCTAGAGGAGCGAGACGAATGGCCCAGAGAAGGCTTCCAAGGTATAGTGAGTATTAAGCAACAGAGTTTAGCAAGCATACATGTATGTACCAGTCTGGTTTTGATTTCATTTCACATATAAATTAAGATCTAATATTATTTTATGTGCCAACCCTAATTAATCGTCTTCGGTTGTAGGAACAATGCCTCTGAAGAAACCTACCACTAGGAAATATCCTAGAGTCCCAAAGATGCAAGAATCAGAAGCAGGAGAAGGCTCCTCCCTAGCCATTACAAGAAAATTGGAATTCACTCCCAAGCCAGCGTCGATAATCAAGATGATCACCAAAGAATCCTTCACTCAGCCCCTAGCCTTTGGGGACACAGAGGTGAACATTGGGAACAAGACAACATCCCCATGATGGGAAGACCTGTTCAAGGAAATAAAGCACGAAGAATTCCCTAAGTATGCCCCACATAGCGATCCTGACACTAGGAAGCTAGATGATGAGGTCTTCGTAAACATCCACAAGGATTACCTACACATGGTGGTGAGCATGACTCTGGTATTCCCTTGCATTGAACTTTTGAAATGGCTCATTGATCATAGAAATGCACATAAGTGTGTAATTAATGATGATAATGGTCAAATCACCGAGGTTTTCCTCCCATAGAAGTCCAAAAGTATTATAAGCTCAGGGATCTAGATGAACGCTTGAACAAGGATTTTGTTGTGAAGTTTTATCAGAAGCACGACACCATCAAAATCATGGCATCTTGGTGGAGAGAAGACAAAAAATTCACCAACCGAAACTCTGGCTGGTACCCTATGGCCAACCTCAGACAACCTTATATCTATCTAATGGCTCTCCTTTGCGGGTTGCATGGAGAAAACGATTACTCCAGGTTTTCGGAGGCATGGATGCCTTTGGCTTATATTGTCACCATCTCTGGAACAAGCTTCAACTGGGGCGCGATTGTCTCCAAACATCTTAGCACCTGCATTCTACAGGCTCAGTAGCCGAAGGAAGGAGAAACTCCTGCCTTCTACATGGTGTCTTATTTATTGGATGTCATCTGTGAAAGAAATGTCTTCGCAGGAATGAACCTGAGCTTGCACACTTTCGAGCTCCCGGTCCATGTCTATTTTAGCATCTTGTGGGAGAACAGGTATAAAAGATCCTACTCTCTCACTTGCGACCAATTTATCGCACCTATTCATTTCTTACTATTCAAGAAGGAGTGCACAAGGCTGTCTGATGCAACCAAAAAAGTTATATTGAAAGTCGGTCACGGGTACCTAGACAAGCGCGAAATCTACATTAGGGTTTTTGGTGCCACAAGAGCACCACATTTTCTACCTATATATGTCCCCGACTGACTGGTACTAGGGGAAATATGTTACCAAACTATCTTGCAGGGGTACAATGCCACTTTGATGAAGGATAAGAAGCGGGCATTCATACCCTATGGGTTTCATATCGGCTTCTACTAGGTTAAAGACACTGCGTAGGCCAAGCAAGAGGGATTAAGTCAATTGGAATTTTGGTTCTAGATAGGACATTTTTGCAAGCACGATCCGAAGGGTCTAGTCTTGAAACATGCATCACAAGTATCATCTTGTTGGCCTTATGCCCACGACTAGTTTGAGGATTAAATCTTCACTAAAAATGCTCAATGTTGGGATGAGGTAGTGGCAAGAATGGCCGACCACAAAATAACCAAGTTCAAGGCCATGATTTGGAATGAGAAAGTAGCGTCCTTGGATGAAAGAACGCAAAGAGAGAAAGAAACTCTCAGGACTAGGGAAGAAAGGGTAACATTCGAATCGACCGAAACGATGGAAGCTCCCCAGGAAGCCCCTGTACAGGACTGGAATTTTCTCAGAACTCTAGGTGCAAGGGAAAGAGGGACACTATTTCTCCAACATGCTCAACAAATAATGGATCTAACGTCAAATGATACGGCCCTCTTATCAAGCATTCTGACCAGTAACCCAGAAGAGAGCCCGGTAGGGGTAGGCGGCCCTGAGCTCACAGACTTTGGTAACATCAACGGGTCAGATGACCCTGAATCCACATTGCCGCCAGCCGATTCACCAGCAAGCTTGACAACTCAATCAAAGTCGGGCCGGGTGTCAGTCGAAACTAGTGCGCCTAACCCTCTGTTCGAGTTCATAGATATATACAGTGAAGATGAGAGTGCGGAAGCATCCTAGAAAAGATCTGTGCATGTAGAAGAAGCGAAGGGAGCCGAGGAAAAAACACCTCTTGTTCTCGATGTTTAGAGTCAAGAGGACACACAAGAAGAAAAAGGAGCCAAAAGTGGCTTAGACACAAAAACACCCGATGCACCAGAGACCCGAGCAGGTAGTCTCAAGGACAAGGCAGAATTGGACGTGTCAAAAGAAATATCCCCACAGAAGGACGTTGGTGATGCCATGGCTAAAATACAGGAAAGTATTGAGCTCACTCCTGACACATCCATTCCACTTGATACTCAGGTCCCCGATAAACATCAGGAATAGGCCAAGCCTTCGGAGAAAAAAAAGGAGGTTCAAGAGTCTAATCTTGAACAAATATATACCACTGGCAGCCTGGGAAACATGCTCACATGGGGTGACCAACAGATACCAGAGCCGGTAGACGAAGTAGCAGACATCTATGCGATCTCCTATGATCAAAAGAGGAAGTCCATCGTACAAAGGACTGCTAAGAAGAGGAATATTACTATGGAACATTCTATTTTGGTTACCATAGAGAAAAGATTGATCAACACTACAGATGATCACACATATGAACTAATAGGCATGGGAAGAGCCCTCTTTGATGCTGACCAGGATAGGGCCAAGAGGGATGAAAGAGAACTAACTGATACTCTGAAGGAACTGGAACACTTGTGCCATATTGTTGAGTATTATAAAGGCACCACACAGACTATGGCATATTTGAAGAGTGAGTTTTCAGGAGTTTACAACAAGTACAAGAAATAAAGAACCATGTTAACTAAAAATTAATTGAATTCTAGGAGGACACTCTCATGGCTCTCACATCATGCAAGGAGATGGAACGATGGCATGAAAGAGTGCAGCAAGAGGTGGAAAGGCTTGAATACATTGGGACCATCCAACAAGGTCGAGAAAAGGATGAACATGGCATTCGGTTGTTAAGAAAAAATAGCCTCGATCACATAAAGAGATCCGCAGAATACTAGACTAAGATGTCCCGGGACCCACATCGAGAGATCCAATAACAATATTCCAAGTGCTAGAAGCACTGGGATAAAATTAATAAAGTAATGAAATATATCAAGCTCCTTGATTTTGGAAACCCTAGTGATTTTATCGACATAAGAAATGTTCTCAAGATGTATGCCGAACAAGACTCCCTATGGTCCGAAGAGTGCGTGAAGGTAGCCGATGTGAGGCCGAGATAGGTGCGACAATTCATAGAACACCTGATCAGAGCTAAAACCATGTTACAACAGCTGAATTCCACCTTGATAAAATATTGAGCGCATGCAACGGACATCAAAGGGATATATGTGGCCCCAATGGAACAACACAGATTCTCGTGGGCCCATACTTGTGAAGAAATCTTTATCATATGGTCTGATTATGAAAGAATCCACCCTTTTCAAGAAACAACTCAGGTGGACTATTGAAAGATTATCATATGTTGACGCCACGTGGTGACTTTTGATTAGCTTGAATTTTATTTTACCGTTAATTACTGTTAATACTTTATATTATAAATAGGAAGATCGACCGATGATCTAAGGGTCGATGGTTTGTTGCAAGAACTCTTTTCTTTCTAGTTGTTAATAATTATTTTGGAGTTGCTATGAATGAAGAAGTCCTTCTAGACCAGAGACGAATTTGTTTTCATCATATGCATGTGTAATTGATCCTGGAGAAGAACTATTTCCTATTCAATTCATGAATAGATGTAACAAGTAAGAGATATCGAATATATTGTCAAGTTATCTGGTGCAATTTCTTTGTTGTTATTTTCTCTAATGATGGAAATGATGAATTGTTGTGTGGATATATGATGAAGGATTATGGTAGATGAACTATTTTTCTTGCTATTGATCTTATCATATAAATTTTTCTTCTAATAATTAGTATTCTCAAACAGTAATTGGATGCTCACATGGTTAATGTATTATTACTAGGCCTGTGGTATAGGATTATTGTTTGCATGTTTGAGCAGTGGGTTATCCCAAGCTCAACCTCTTCTGCAATAGTTAAATGTTCTCTCATTTTGTTTCTTGGATAGTTTAGGTTAAAACCTCAGCTAGTGATCGAGTGCTCACACAGTTAAAGTATTAATACTAGGCCTGTGGTAAGAGATCGTTGTCTGCATGCTGGAGTGAGGGTTATCCCAAGCCCGACATTTTCCAATATTTAGACTTCCTTATCATTGTCTGGTCAAGTTGGTTTATACTAGATTTTTCTCACATTTGTCCTAACTAAAGAGAAAATACCAAAAGAGAAAATCCTGACTGAGGGAGATGCCTCCACAAGAAAACATAAAGCCCATCGATTAAATTGGCCAGATCGTGAGATCTGGAGAACCATTCCAATCACAAATGCTGCAGAGTCTAATTGGGCCTCGGTGGTGGGTTTGGTTCCTACTATTGAGTTAAGGCATTTAAGACCCATCAAAAAAACCCTATCTTGGATATTATTGTAATAGAGCTCTTCTCGACTGGAGGTTTCCCCCTCAAAGAGGCCAGTGAACATTGCTCTAAGAATCAAAGTGTTATTTTTGTTTTTATTCTTATATCATTTCAGTGTTATTGTGGTGATTGTTCTGGTTATATTGTTGTTATTCTGCCATTTCTATCATTTTATTTTTGTTCTGCATACTTTTTATATCTAGTATATTACAAGTGGTATCAGAGTACTTTCCTCCACAAAAATTGTGGGTGAATTTTTTTTCCAGGGTAGAGACGTATTTCGGCATCATTACGTGCATAAACCCATGGTTGAGTGATTCATACACACAAGAAATAAAAGTGGTACTTAAGCACACATCTGTTGGCCAACCTTGTAACCCCTATTGGTACCCCTTCGAGTGGTAGCGCATCAAACAACACCTATGTACGGATCGACCTAGATTACCTAAAGCCCTCTTTATATAAACTGATCGACTTCCTGACTGCTATAGTTTCACTGAGAAAAACACTCGGGAAGATAATCTCTAGTACCTGGGTAGTCAAGTAGTACGGCTAAGGGTACAGTCCAGCCTCCTTAGTTAGTGCCCTGAGATGTTGGGTCAAGTACTACTATTGGACCCCACACGTATATTAGAGAGCTATAGCACAGGGAAAACCCTTGTCTCTAAAACCCTTGAATACCTAACCCTTGGAGACAGAAACATAAACAAATTAAAGTAGATAAGATCTATTGTCGCGCAACTGTGTTCAGGTTTCCAAATCACTACACATTTCTTCCTGGTTAATAATTTGGGAATTTCATCACTGTAGTATTCTTCAGACCAGAGTATAACTCCGCAGGTGTAAAAAAAAAAGTCTGGATTTTTTTTCACCATTATTTGAGACCTATTCCATTGGATTCATCTCTTCACCCTTATCACATTCATACATATCATTTTTCGGAAAAAAAATTGACCCCACCTGCCCCTTTTCAGTTCCCTCGTCATCATGGCCCACACTCATAGCCAATACTTTGTGTTGGGTATGTGTTATATTCTTTGCACGAGTAGTAGCATCTGAGATTATGCGCTGGGCACGCAGAGGGGTTAGAGGGGGTGCCGCTAGGCCCCCCCTCGGGGGGTGTAGGGTTTACCAATGTATCTTTTTTGTTCTTTTCTAAATATTTGTTTACATTAGACATTGTACAAGGTTAGAATTTACATTTGGAATCAAATATTTATTTTCTTTAGGGGGACGCCTTTGTGGTCAAGGGTTTGGCTCGGGACTGTGATAAGCCTTGTTACAGTGGGAGATCTGCGGTATTGTTTTTTAGGTGAAAATAGATGGCAAGCAATTCGAATATGGAGATCGAGAAGTTTAATGGGAAAATATTTGAGATGTGGAATCTCAATATGGAAGATCTTTTGGTGGACAGAGATTAGTGGATCATGGTAGATCTAGGTACTGGACCTACAGGAACTTCTCCAAATGACTGGAAAAGGATGGATCGGAAGGCAAAGAGCACAATCCGACTGTGTCTCTCTGATTCAGTATTACTGAATGTGTCAGAAGAAGATACAACCAAGGATTTATGGGAAAAGTTGGGGAAGTTGTATCAATCTAAGTCCCTGGTAAATAAACTATTCCTAAGAAAGAAGTTGTATAACTTGAGGATGAGAGATGGAGACTCGATGAAAGAGCATTTGAATGGCTTCAATACTGTGGTAAGTCAGTTAGTATTTGTTGATATTAAAAATTCAGATGAAGATAAATGTATCAGTTTGTTGTTTTCTTTACCAGATTCGTGGGATAGTCTGGTTGTGGCCATAGGTAGTAATAAAACTTCTTTGAAGTTTGAAGAAGTGGTCTCATCCTTGTTGTCGGAGGAGATGAGATGAAAGAATATGGAAGGACATAGCACATACACATTATTTGCAAGAGGACGTTCCCAAGAAAGAGATAGATCTAATTTCTCAAGTGGGAGATCTAAGTCTAAGGGTAGATCTAAATCTCCTGGAAAGTTTGTAAGGGTATGTTGGAGGTGTGGAAAAGAAGGGCACTACAAGAAGCAGTGTAGATCCAAAGTTGATAAAAAGAAGGAATCTGAAGAATTTTCTTCTACAGAAGAAAATACCTCCAAGGAAGAAGGAGGGAATGTGTACTTGGCCTCTTCAAGCACACATGCAGATCACGAGGCATGGTTGATTGACTCTGGTGCATCCTTTCATATGACTCCCCAGAGGGAGTGGTTCTGCGAATATGAAAAGTATGATGGAGATAATGTTTTCTTAGGTAATGATTCGACAACCAGAATAATAGGAAGAGGAAGGGTCAAGTTGAGACTCATAGATAGAAGGATTAGAACACTGGTTGGTGTTCTACACATCCTAGGTATGGCCAGAAATTTGATTTATGTAAGCAAAATGGAAGATGCAGGGGTAAAAACAATTTTTCAAAAGGAAACTTGCAGGATGGTTCGAGGAGAAATGGTTTTGATGAAGGGAGTTCGGTTTGGAACTCTGTATAAGCTGCTAGGAAGAACTATTAGTGATATTGGATTTGAAGAAGAAATAAATTCTACAGTCTCTGGAGAAAAGGTTATGTTGTGGAATCAAAGATTTTGGGCATATCAGAGAGAAGGGTCTTCGACTACTACACGGTAAAGGTATGGTTGAAGGTATGTCTAACTGCTCTCTGGATTTTGATTTATGTGAACATTGTCTATATGGGAAGCAGAATTGGGTAAGATCCCCCTCTGGTGCAATGAGGGTATGATGCAGGAGCATCCGCAATTCATCATACGGACCAGCGCGAGGAGAAAGAATACAGCTGGACAAGCCAACAAAACCAAATTTTGAATTCTACCTTGGTATTGTTGCGCCGCCATTTTACTAAAGGCATTCAAGGCTGAGCGCACTTGTAATGTAATATAGATAAGCATGCATTTAACAGTTTTTAATGCTGTTAGGTAGAAATTAGCTGTAGATTAGACAATTTTTATTTCTAAGAGGGAAAACGAATATAGGCACCCTCCTTGTATTATTCAGATTATTATTCAGCATTAGCATAGGAGAAAAGGAGAACAGAGCAGAGAGCTTGTGAAGAAACTCCATGTACAGATATTGAATTAATAGGAAAAACTTGATTCAAATCCATGGATGTGTTTGATCTCTATGTGTTGTTGATATTATGCCTTTGCATGTTTGCTTCTTTATATGCTTATCTTTTATATGCTGCATACGTGATTGCCTATCAGATTCGAAACCTGAGGGAATGAGGGAATGAGTTTCAATTGATTCTCTGCTTAAGCCAGGAGATTCCTGCATAGAGTGCAGTTGAATTCCTCCGCATCGAGTGCGTTGAGGAGGCTGAGCAGTTGAACTTTTTTTCTCTGTTGCCCAGGGTTATGTTGGGTTATTTGAACCGTGCAGGTGAGTGCAGGTCAAACTGAAGTCTCAGAGCGATTCTGAGAGAAGGAGGACTGGACTGTGTTTGCAGGGTCACACAGATCTAGACGACTTCAACGCTTTGAGAGCTATTGGAAGTCGAGCTCCAGAAGAAAGTGAGAAGTCTCTGAAGGAGTCAGAGAGAGACAAAGCTCAGGAGGGATAGTTCCTTGCAATCATCTCAGGAACAGTCCTGGGAGAGATTGAACCAAGGAAAATATTAGAAGCCGGAGGATTCTCAAGAGGAAGAGAATCAACGGTTGGAAACCCCCGTGAAGTTTGCGAAATCCCGAGGATCGTCAGATCAAGGAGGAGTTACGCGAGAGTTAGCCCGTAAGCGCAGGCGCAGAGAATTAGAGTCCATCGGTATTCGGGGTTTGACAAGGCAAGGGTTCACCCCTCGCAGAATCGCGAATCGTGATTCCCCGAATCGTTCTACACCGTTGATCTGGACAGAGACACGTGGCGCAGGATCCCTGAGGATCGGGTTCGGCGTTCGGCGTTCCCGGAGGCAAGAGTTCAAGCTCTTTGAAATCGCGACTGGCGATTTTCTGAATCAACGGGAGCCGTTGATCAGAACGGGGACACGTGGCGCAGGATCCTGAGGAGTCGGGGTTCGGGGTTTTGCAAGGTCTGTGACCTTGTGTATCAGGAAGCGCGAATTCCCGAATTGCGATTTCCCGACAGAGAGACAGGTGTCAAGGGGTTAGACCTCCCCATGGGATGTTGACAGGTGGTATCGGAGAATCGGGGTTCGGGGTTTCAAACAACAAGAGACTTTGTGTCGAGGATTCACGATCCGCGAGCTCCCGAAGTGACGTGGTCACATGGGACCCCAGGGAGTAAGTGGAGGACAGGTGGCGCTATCACGGGGAACCAACATCTCGGCGTTCGGGGGTTGTCAGCACGAAAGGTTTACCTCACGGATAGAAATTTCCTGAGGAGAAAATCCCCGATACGGAGCCGTTGACTGTTGACCCATCGGCATTTGGGACTCGGTGGTTGAGTGGTCGAAGGTAGTGTTACAAGTCTCGCGATATCGCGAGATCTGATTCCCCGATAAAGAAATATTCGATAGAGGGAAGTGTTGACTCGCTGACCATCGGGGATCGGGGTTTTGTTTTGCATGGAAATTGTGTTCGCGTGAACCGCGAACTCCCGAGTCGTGATATCCCGATTTTCGAAGAGGGAGGTTGATGAAGGATTATTGTGGGTGACTCGTGACTCCCGAGGGGAGTTGGAAGAGCTCAGACTCTTCGGGACCGTGACTGAAGAAGGTCCTGGTGGAGCGGCTGCTCGCTGAGGGGAAGGTTGCACCAGAGTGGTATCAGAGCGGGAGTTGGAATCTCTTTGTTTGGGTAGCAGAGAGAAGAAGACATAATGCCGCCGCGAAGGGAGAGGCAGTCACCTGAGCGTGAAGACAGGGATGCGCGAAGAAGGGGTAGGCTAGCAGGAAATCCAGCAGGGAACCCAGAGATGGAGCGTCAGATACGGGACCTCACAGCGAGGCTCGAAGATATGGAAGCCACCCAAAGGCGCGGAGTTGGTACAACAGATTTCAGTGATCCTGAGGTTGAGGAGGAAGCTGGACACGACCAAGAAGAGGTCGCTGCAGAAGATGCCTCGACAGAGAGGTTGATCAAAGCCATTTCAAGGATAAGCTCGAAGATGAAGATGGATATTCCTGTCTATGAGGGAAATCTAAACGTAGAGGAGCTGTTGGATTGGATCCGAGTACTCGACACCTACTTCGACTATGAAGACATCGAAGAGGACAAGAAGGTGAGACATGCTGTCACCAAGCTGAAGGGACACGCAACCTTATGGTGGGACGAGCTGCAGGCAGACAGATGTTCCAAAGGAAAACAGAAGATCAAAAGCTGGGATCGGATGATTGCCAATATGAAGGCGATGTTCATCCCGAGGGACTACCAGATCACTCTGTTCAGGCGCATGCAGAACCTAAGGCAGAAGTTGATGACGGTAAAAGAGTACACCGAGGAGTTCTACAGGCTCAACATTCGAGCTGGTCATCGGGAGAGTGATGACGAAAAGGTGGCAAGATACCTGAATGGTCTTAGGTATGACATTCAGGATGAATTGAGAATGGTTACCATCCGAACAGTCGAGGAAGTGTACCAGATGTCTTTGAAAGCTGAGGAGAAGCTGACCCACAAGCAGGGACAGCGAGGGCGAGGCAGAAGCCAACCTAGAGGCAAAGCAGTTTCCCAAGAAAGAACTCAAAAGCCCAAGGAGGATTGGAAAAACCCTCAGGGAAGAGCTGAAAGAGGTGGAACCTCACAGCAGAGGCAGCAAAATTTGGAGCCAAGGAGACAACAACCAGATCAGCAAGGAGGATATGCTGACGCCAACACTTTTCCTCGTACCCGGGGTAGAGGAAGAGGCCGTGGAGGAGTCATCACGTGTTTTACGTGTGGGAAAGACGGACATAAAGCCGTTGATTGTCTAGAGAGGAATATGGACAGAGGAAACGCTCATGTCGCTGAGGCGCAGAGGCGTGATGTTGAAGATGAAGACGCTGGAAGTGGGAAGTCACTAACAGTGCATAAAGTTCTCTTGAAACCCGAGAAAGAGGTGGAGGATAAAACTCAGAGATGTAGACTGTTCCGGACGACTTGCAATACCCAGGGATGGAAATGCAAGGTTATAGTGGACAGTGGGAGCACAGAAAATCTCGTTTCGACCGAGATGGTGGAGAAGCTGGAGCTGAAAACGAACAAACACCCGAGCCCATACAAAGTGACATGGCTGCAGAAAGGACACCAGGTATGTGTTACAAAACAATGCTTGGTAAATTTTAAAATGGGTGATTATAGGGATGAGATTCTATGTGATGTCATTCCCATGGATGTCTGTCATGTATTATTGGGAAGACCATGGAAGTTTGAAAGAAATGTTGTTCATAATGGGAGGATGAACACATACACCTTGGAGAAAGATGGGAAAACACATACACTGCTGCCGGGGAAGGATAAGGAAATGAAGCCAGAAGTGAGCAGTACCATACTTCTCATGAGTGGGAAAGAACTTCTCACAGAGCTGGAGAAGGATGAAGATCCATAGTTCTTGGTTGTCAGGAAGCCAAGAATTGTCCTGACAATCACAAGAGTGGATGACTTGCCAGATGAGATTCAGGAACTGCTTGGAAAGTTCATTGATATCATCGTGGATGAACTGTCGCATTCATTACCACCAATGAGGAGTGTGAGTCATCATATTGACCTCATACCCGGAGCAAGCTTACCGAATAAGGCAGCATACAGGTTGACGCCTCAGGAGAATGAGGAAGTCAAAAGGCAGGCACAGGATCTGCAGGATAAAGGACTGGTGAGGGAAAGTCTTAGTCCGTGTGTTGTTTCGACAGTACTGAGCCCAAAAAAGGGTGGAGGTTGGAGGATGTGTACAGACTCCAGAGCGATCAATAAGATCACCATTAGGTACAGGTTTCCACTGCCAAGAATGGATGACTTGATGGATTTCCTGAGTGGGGCAAATTAATTTTCCAAAATTGATCTCAAGAGAGGATATCATCAGATCCGGATGAGAGAGGGAGATGAGTGGAATACAGAATTCAAAACAAATGAGGGTTTGTACGAATGGCTAGTCATGTTGTTTGGGTTGAAAAACGCACCAAGCACATTTATGCGGCTGATGAATGAAGTCCTACGGGAATTCATTGGCAAATTTGTGGTGGTATACCTGGATGATTTTTTATTTTCAGCAAGACCAAGGCTGAACACTTGAGGCATTTGGCCATTGTGATGAGAAGGTTACAGCAGGAAAAACTGCTGATCAATTTAAAAAAATGCTCGTTTATGCAGACGGAACTCATATATCCGGGGTTCGTTTTTTCGGCAAATGAATTGAAGATGGATCCTGAGAAAGTAGAGGTGATCAGGAATTGGCCATCGCCGAGAAATGTTTTTGAGGTAAGGAGCTTTCACGGTTTGGCAAGCTTCTACAGAAAATTCATTCAGAATTTTAGTGGAATCAGTGCCGTAATGATGGACACTGTGAAAAAGCGGCATAAATTTTTTTAGTGGACAGCTGAAGTTGAAAGGAGCTTCAATTTGTTGAAGCGGAAGATTACTGAGCAGCCAATTCTGGTGCTGCTGAACTTTCAGAAAACCTTCCAAGTGAAGTGTGATGCCAGTGGTGTTGTTGGGTATTCTACCCTATGGACTAATAAGCTAGGGCTCTAAACTTATACGCAGAAAATGACCCTTAAGATTGAACTTTTAACCTTCTACCCAAAATCTCAACCCCTTTTCGAGCAAACAATGGAAGAATCAAC
>ML817398.1:97577-124744 GCA_009831015.1 Picea engelmannii | reverse complement strand
ACGTTATTAGTCAAATTATGAAGTGTTATTTCTTATATTGATTAAGATAGTTTATATAATGTCTTCTTTAAATAATCTAGAATGGAGATTATCAAACAAAGGTACTTATGTTGTTGAGTAAGAAAACATACACATATATAGATTAACATTGTTGTGTAATAAATTATATATAAATAGGTTGATTCAGATCTAAATTTTGTCTAACTATTTATACAAAATTCAGAGAAAATTTTCATAATGTTTTGACATAAGATTACTCAGATTTATCTCTTTTGATTCAGTTTTAGATTATTTCATGATAGACGCATTAAAGAAGACACATTGTATTACCATTATAAAAAATATAGAGTCCACATAATACATATCAATACATAAATAGGTTGATTCAGATCTAAATTCTGTCTAACTATTTGTACAAAATTCATAGAAATTTTTCATAATGTTTTGACATAAGATTACTCAGATTTATCTCTTTTGATTGAGTTTTAGATTATTTCATGATAGACGCATTAAATAAGACACATTGTATTACCATTATAAAAAATATAGAGTCCACATAATACATATCAATACTGATAGACCATTCTTTCATAAATTAAAATATTGTACATGTTACAATAGCATAGGTTTTCAAAGGAAGCTTAATGAAAAGTGTACAGTTAACAGTTATACATCTAGCTCCCTTTAGCATCAAATAAAGCAATCTGTAAAGTGCATCGTCATCATCAGGTCGAAATGGATGGATATCCGGGCAGGTCTCAATCGAGAATATCTCAGTTCGAGATGGTCAGATTTAGTTTGAAGCCCGCGAGTTGAGGCAAAAACAATAGATTCGACGCCAAATATAAGTCGAGGGGTTCCATAGGAAAAATAGAGGTGTGATTAAACCTTGACCGTTGATAATTGATCATAGGAATAGATCAGTGGTTGAGAATGAGCAACCTGCCGGTCTAAGTCTCTAGAAGAACCAATGATTCAGTGTTTCGGTGGCTTTAAATTTCTTGTGTCTGGTGGGCCGATTCAACCAGACTAGGCTCACAACTGTGTGAAGTTGTTGGAGTGAACAAAGTTCTCAGTGTAACGAGACTAGGGAAAACAATTGAAAGTGAAAGTTAAAAATCCGGGGGTCCAATTTTTTTGGCGGTTCCTGTAACCCGATGGCTGGTGGCCCGGTGTTAACCATTAAAAGGCATATCAACCATGAAAAGGCGTATTGTTAAGGTGGCCCGATGTTTTGGCACCCTGCTGGCCCGGTGCCTCAGTGTCTCGGTGTTTGGGACACATAGTAGCGGCCTTTGCAGGAGTTATCTCTGTGACCAGTGTTCCCGGTTGGTTGGTTGATTATAGTATAACCGGGGAAAAGTTAGGCAGGTTAAGTCAACTGGCTCTCTGCAATGCCCTGAAGGCAAGGACTACGAAGATTGGCAGCAATGCTTGGCAATGACACCTGTAAATTACTAGGGACTAAGACGGCAGGCTGGAAGGCACCTTATCTGAGCAGGCAGTAAGAGCGGAATAGGGAGAAGGACTGAAAGACTCACACAACCTGACGAAGATGATAGACATTCAAGCCCACTAAGTAGGGTATAAAGAGATAATCTCCAGGCAGGTATTGAAAGAAGATATAAGGAGATATAGTTCTCTCTTAACAGTTATACAGGATATTAACAAAACCACTTCAACCGATCCCTCTAATACGGGTCTAACAAAAAATGGGCTAAGGGATAATTGTAACCAAATCATAAATTAATATTAAAATTATTTATAACAAACAAAGAAGGACAAGACAGATAGAAAATTTGGGAAATGTAAAACGCCGAGTTAATTTCCAGTTAAAACAATAAACAACGTGATAAACTATTGAATAGAGAACGAAAGAAATTCAATCATACTTTAGAAACTTACGGTTTAGAAACTTACCTCAGTTGCGCTCACGTCCTGGCGACCTCCTCGGCGACAACCACAGCTGCGCTCACGTCCCGGTGACCTCCTCGGCAACAACCACAGCTGCGTTCACGTCCTGGTGACCTCCTCGGCGACAACCACAGCTACACTCATGTCTCGACGACAACCACACATCATACAGTACAACACACAACACACATAGCACACAGCTCTCGACTACAAAATTTTGTAAAACATTCCCAAATCGATGTGTGGTTAATATATAAAAACTCTTTCGGCCGAAAGATTATTCGACCGAACAAATCTTCGGTCGAAAGATAGTTCGACCGAACTATTTTTCGGCCGAAATATAGTTTGGCCAAACACTTATTGCCGGAAAGAAAATATCCGACCAACCAAATTTGTACACCCAAATCAAGGGGGCGGTTATTGCACCGTTCGATTTGATGTTTATGTTTTCGGCCGAAAAAAATATCTTTCGACCGAAAAAGATTATTATTTCGGCCGAAAAAATGTTTTTCGGAATTTTGGAAACTTGATTGTCACGAAAGTGTAACCCACCTTCGTGATTTCACCCATATCCAAAAATATATATTTGTTTTCCTATGTTAAACATTACATTGCATACACAAGTTTATGGTAAAAGGCAAATTAAACTATTAAGGGTCACTTCTTTGATTCTAACTTAAGTCTTTAAAGTATGTTTAAGTTTAGGCATATGCATATTTCAGGTTTTAACTTAAGTCTTTAAAGTATGTTTAACTTTGGGTATATGCACATGTTGGGTTCCAATGCGTTCACTTACATAAACTTTTCAAATAGCTTGTAGGTGTTTTAAGGTTATGAAGTTTCCTTTTTAGACTTGAAGAGTGAAAGTGGGAGGATGTTTTATTAGAAATAGAAGTAAAAGGGAATAAAGATATAAGTAGAAGGAGGAGAGTAGAATTATTTTTTATAATTGAAGGTGTAAAGCATTTTGGTAAATTAAGGAAGATAAAGAAATTAATCTCGTTTTATTTTTACATATTTCTCTTTGTGCATGTGCATAAAAGGCCTAAATTGTTATTATATTTTTCTCATTACTAGCATATGGGTGGTTTCCATGGTTGTTTAGTGTTCCCAACGTTTTTGCTATTAAGTCTATTTAAAAGATACATTTTTCAATTTACATTAATCCTCTAATACATAGCATAATTTGCACCTCCTAACTCTCACATGGCATGACATTTGATAATATTCATATAACACAACCTCTGTTTTGGTAGTAATAATGAGTTATGTTAGCTTTTAAGTCACACGAGAGTTGAGCTAAGCCTAGTCCTTTTAGTTCACATAGAATATGGTGCCCTTCACCTATTAAACTATTAATGTACCACATTTCCTATAAATTGACACCTTAAATCTAGGATAATAAAATCATATACAATAGTACCAATGATAAACCCATATTAAACTAAAAGTCATGGTTATCCTAATAATAAGCCCCTCGTGCAACTTCAACAAAATTAAATACTATTTAACTCTTAATTGTAATGTGTTGAATAAAAAATAAAAAAAATGATTAATCTCATATGTGTCCCTCTATCCTTATTTGCATGGTGGGTTTATCCATTTAACTGTTTATTCAACGATCTCTTTTCTAACCAAAATAAAATTTTAAATTGTGATGTATGTATTTCATTGTTTATGAGATGATTATTCCTCAACAACAAATAAATTTTTCAAATTTATTTAAAAATAAAATTAATTATTTTAATTCAAAAAATACTAATATATTCAATAATAAAAGTTTTTATTTTTTTTATAAATAAAATGTTCACACTCAGATTATTAATTTTTTCACACAATTTATTAAAAAGAATATTTAACCATAATAAAAATCCTAAAAATCCTACTTATTCTATGATTAAGAATTATTAAATAATAATTATTAAACAAATTAATATAATTTTATAAATCGAATGAGCTAGAGCAATCAAACGTACGCATAACAACTGTCATCGAATGTCATGAAAATTTTTACTTCTCATGTCACCAAAGTAAAGTCATGCATAAGATGTGGCATGGAACGTCTTGAAAATTTTTAGTTCAGGTTGCATCAAAGTTTTCCCTTCAGGTTACATCAAAGCTTGAGGCTCTCACATGGGTGTACTTACACGGCTTTGACGTGAAAATACACGCACTTTCGGATCAATATATCAAATGAATATATTCAATTATAGCTCGCAATATTGGTAATCTTCCAGCGTACGATCAATACACTTTTTTTTATTTTTTTCCTTTTATCACAAAATCGAGTTGGATGCAAGATTAGTAATTGCAAATTGTAATCTTTGAATACTAGTAATTGCAAATTGTAATCTTTGAATACTCTGAATTTAGAGAAATGGTAAAAATTACATTACCATTTGAATAATTAAGTAAATAGGCTTATACCTATTGGAAATGGGTATATTAAATAGTTTTTTAACTTATGATGGTTTTCTATGGACATGATTAAATATGAATCCAATATTCTTGTACTCACATGAAATGAAGGGTTAGAAATTATTGGATTGGTTACTTGATAGCAGGGTTTAGGTGATTAAGAAGAATTTCATTTGATTGTGATTAAGGTAGTAGTGGAGTATGTGGGGCTCTTATTGCAGTGATGAAATAGCAGGTGTCAAGGGTGTGGAGGGATAACGTCTAGGTTGCGGTATGTAGAGTCATCTAATGGTCGGTTCACTTCCTCTTCTCACGACTATGTTAGATACTGCACGTGCATGTTAAGGGTTTTTTTTTATCCCATTGAGAGAAGGATGTATTAAGATGGCCTTATGTTTTCAAGCATTAATATTAACATGCAGTTTCATCATTAAAAAAAAATTCAAAACTTCATAGAGAACAATTGATTTGTATAGATACATCCATTACAATGGGCATGTAGACAATAAAATAACTTCAAAACTTCATAGAGAACAATTTATTTGTATCGATACATCCATTACAATGGGCATGTAGACAATAATAAAAAGTGAGGATGCACTGGCACTAGTACTTGAGAGTGAATTCTCATTGCGTACCGAATAGTGTATTCTCATCACCCCCACCCTCCTATATGAGGGTGAGGGGACTATTAGAGTAAAACATAATATGTTTTACTCTAATAATCCCCCATTCCCACCCTCATATATGAGGGTATATTAGGGTGGGGATGCGGAGAATTATTAGAGTAAAACATAATATGTTTTTCTCTAATAATTCCCCTACCGCGTGGGGGGAATTATTAGAGTAAAACATATTATGTTTTACTCTAATAATCCCCCCACCCACACTAATATGTTTTACTCTAATAATCCCCCCACCCTCACCCTCACCCTCACCCTCACCCTCATATATAAGGGTGGTATGAGGATGGGGGGATTATTAGAGTAAAACATATTATGTTTTACTCTAATAATCATGTTTTACTCTAATAATCCCCACACCCTCATATATGAGTAAAATATAGGGTCGTATGAGGGTGAGGGTAAGGGTGAGGGTGAGGGTGGGAGTCGATTGATTATTAGAGTAAAGCATGATAGGGTGGAGGAGTCTAGGTAGCGGGATTATTAGAGTAAAACATAATATGGTTTATTAGAGTAATCCCTCCACCCTCATCCTCATATACTCTCATATATGAGGGTGAGGGTGGGGTGTGAGGGTGGGGGGATTATTACAGTAGAACATAATATCTTTTACTCTAATAATCCCCCCAGCCTCATACCACCCTCATATAAGGGTGGGGTGGGGAGATTATTAGAGTAAAACATATGAGGGTGAGGGTGGGTGTGGAAGGATTATTAGAGTAAAACATAATATGTTTTACTCTAATATTCCCCCCACCTTTTGATATTTTGAAGTTTAGAATTTTGCTATTTAACAGTTTTGATTGAGTATATGTTTATGAGAATCATCTATTAGCTTAGTTTACTATATTTTTATTTATAGGTATATCCAAATGCTACATATGCCTAGCATTCTATATCCAGATGCTATACATTCTTGACATTCTTCAACATATGGATTCGATCCCCTATGCTGGTAAAAGTTGGGATCCCTGTCTCAATAATCAATCTCAAAGAATAAATAAAGTTGGCTACCATTCCTAGAAAGGAGAAGAGGGTATATATTTATTAGATTCATGTATTAGTTTTTTAAATTGCATGAGAGAAAGTGGGATGCCTATATATTTTCTTAAACTACAGATGCTATACATTCTTGACATTCTACAACATATGGATTCAATCCCCTGTGCTGGTAAAAGTTTGGATCCCCGTCTCAATAATCAATCTTAAAGCATAAATAAAGTTGGCTGTCATTCTTAGAAAGGAGAAGAGGGTATATATTTATTAGATTCATCTGTTAGTTTTTTAAATTGCATGAGAGAAAGTGGGATGCCTATATATTTTCTTAAACTACTTCAAAACTATGTTTGGAGGTTCAAAAAGTAATATATATCCATTGTTTTCTTTGATTCAATTTAGAATGAGAATTGAGTATGATCAATTCATGCTCAACCAATAGGTTATTGATACATTCCTTTTCCTTGTTTTGAGAGACAACGAGCCAATATGAGCATCCCTACCCCCCGTCGGTTTTGAACCTATGAACTCCCCGAAAATAACACATATTCTTAACTATTGAGCCCACTCAAATGCTCTTCATATTAATAATTGTTATCACCATACATGTTGGATCTCGCTAGCCTTTTAACTTGCAAAAATCCCATCAAGAAATAAGGACAGGCAATATATATATTCAAGATCCCACTCTCTAACTCAATAATCAATCTCAACGTACAATTTTCCATTTCTTTGGGATCTCTTCCCATTTATCCACCCACTTCTATATATTATATATCTTGTTGATAAATGCACATTAAATAAGGGTTAAAATATGATAACTTCATAAATGCTCTTCCATAACATTTGGTAAAAATCAGTCTCACAAAAATAAATGCTCCTCCTTAAGTTTTACATAAGTTTTAAATGCATTCATAAAAGTTAAAGTCAAATATTAGTATGGGTTATATTCAATTCATGCAATGAGTTTTAAAGATATATTTATATGCTTTACATTTAATTCATGCATTACATTTCAAAGAAATATTTAGAAATCTTAAAGATGTTATGCAGGCCACTGTACTTGATTCATGCATTACATTTTAAAGAAATATTTAGAAATGTTAAAGATGATCTGCAGGCAGGCTTGTTATTGGATTTGTAAAATTCAAATATTAATATATTGTTATTTTCAATATGCTTTATATTTAATTCATGCATTACATTTTAAAGAAATATTTAGAAATCTTAAAGATAATCTACACTATCTAGCTATTTAACATTCTATATGGTTGATCAAATGAAACTTTTCTCCCAAACCCTAATCTTATAAAAAAAAATCTAATCTTACATAACATTAAAAAATAACCCTTAAAGATAATCTGCACTATTTAACTATTTAACATTCTATATGGTTGATCAAATAAAACTTTTCTCCCAAACCCTAATCTTATAAAAAATAACTAATCTTACATAACATTAAAAAATAACCTGCACTATCTAGCTATTTAACATTCTATATGGTTGATCAAATGAAACGTTTCTCCCAAACCCTAATCTTATTAAAAAAAAACCTAATCTTACATAACATTAAAAAATAACCCTAAAAAATAAGGAGGATATCAAATAACCCTAAGATGCTTAACTGATAGTGATTTCGTTGGGCGTCACCATCCACTACTGATGTAGATGTGCTAGTTCTTAATGTAATAGATACCGAACAATCTGATCTGAGTGCTGGATGTAATGGATATGGAATGATCTGATCTTACGCCCCCACCACTATCAGGTTCCCATGTGCGCCTGGATTCAACAACATCGTGGAGAGGTATAGTTAATTACGTTGATAGGGCTATGATCTAATTTGATATCGTCCTTGTAACTAGAAATACAAGTGTTAGTCATTAACGAATGTAATTATCAAGTTTTACAGCTTGTAATATCAGAAAATTTCCCATCCGTAATTTCCTTGATTGTTTCTAACGTTTCACTTTCTTGTGTGTACCAGTCTAGTAAATCGAAAGTTTCCTATGTTCATGCGTTGCTTCGTTGTTTCCATTTCTCTAATGGAAACGCCTTACTAGATGCCTGCAAGGATGTGTGGTGGTTGTTGTAAAATCTTGCTTTGAAAGCGAATTGTATGCCTGCTCATGCTCACTGTTCAGCGCAGTGACTATGACTATGAGGGCTTCCATCATTCGCTAGAATGGCTGGACTGCTAGAAGGTGGCATCGGTCGTGCTTGTTTCTTTCTGCAACAATTGGCATCTTGGGCTATGAAGCTAATGGTCTTCTGTTTTTCTTGTCTCTGTACTCTTTGCGACATTCTGACGGCGCTTGGGACGACCCACTGAGGCTACTTCCTAACCTTAGCGGGTGGGGCTCCGCCATTGAGGCCTGAGGTGTTGGCCCTCCTCCAAGGCTGTCAGGAAACTTCGAGGGATCGAGAGGCCGAGAGGATCTAGACGCCGTGAGGGCGCTGGAGAGTGGAACTGCGCCCATGTTCCAGGCATATATTTAATCTTCATTTCGTAGAATCTTCATTCTGATTAGTGTGCTTAATTTTTAGAAATTGCTTGAGCTTCTTTCATTTTTGTTGATTTAATTTTTAGAATTTTTTTTTTATTAGTGTGTTTAATCTGTAAAAATCGCTTTTGATTAGTGTGAGTATGTGATTGTTGTTTCCAGAATTTCCAAAAAGTCTTTCCAAATCAAAACTGCTCCAACACTATGTGCTTCAAAGTTATCACTATCCCCAATTGTTAAGAACCCGAACAAAAGAAGCCTGAAACACAAATTCCCACAGCATCCCCAATTGTCAAGACCTCGGACAAAAGAAGCCTGAAACACAAATTCCCGCTGCTAAGATCGAAATGAAGACATGGCTATATCATTCAAACAAATAATTTAACGCAGTGACAGTACTCTCTCGCAGGCACACAGGCTGTCACACAACTCTCTCACAGGCACACCTTTAGTTATAATATCTGTGTCGAGTGAAATCATTCTACATGAGGCACCATGCAACCCATGCAATGGATGAGTGGTAATGTTGAATTCAATAATAAAAATCCCAGTAGTGATCAATGGATTCGTGGTAATGCTGAATTCAATGATAAAGATACCAGTAGAGATCACAGATTGAAGCTTACAACAACAAAAAGATGATAATATGTCAGACAGTTTCGTCTCCATTAATTTCTTGTGCGGTTAATACCTAATTCATATTACTAGTACAACCACATTGATAATTAGTTGTTTTTAAGAATGAAAAATGAAATCTATTCTTATTAATGTGGTTGTGTTAGTTCTTAAAATTAATTAGTTTCTGCTATATATATTATATACAGTAAGCTTTCATTTTGTTTTTCTTCCTTGCCATTCATCATTTTTGTTTTTCTTCTTTGACATTCATTATTTGAATTTTTTTTGTTTCAATGAAATGAAAAACAATTATGAATTCTAAGTTTCTGGTAACATAAACAAAACAAAGAATCAAATATGTAAAATAAAATTCATGACTCTAAAATTAAATTATTATTATTATTTAATTTTTATTTTATCTTCACGAAACATCGAACAACTGAAGCAACTTTTAACTGGTTTCTTTTTTTTAGCTGCAACGAGTTGAAGCCAGGCTACTTCACCTCCAAGAGATCTTGACAACCACTCGCAGAGAACGAGATGAAGCGTGAGAGAAGCTGTTGAAACTCGAGGTAGAATACTGCAATATGGTAGCGAATACACAACAAGACGTCGTCACGTCTATAGATCGATCTGAGTGGCCCAACACCAACCTGGACGGGTGCAGACCTTAATGTGGACACTTTTTCAATCAGGCATTTCGTTTCGTCTTCTCATTCCCCTCCAGACCAATTCTACTGGAATTCGACTCGCGCCCTCGCCCACCACTTCGACCTCCAACCAGGCATCAACCTCCATCGATATCTAACTTTGGATTCAAAGTTTCAGTGTTTGAATCTCCTAAAGTTAAAAGATCAACCATTTTAGCACTAGAACGAGCAACAACTACGTTTAGTCGAACAACAACAATCCGAGCAACAACTAAGTTTAATCTAACAACAACAATCCGAGCAGCCACGGTAGGTCGAACCTCATATCCTCTCCTCTCCCCTCCTCCTTCCATTTTCAGTTGCAGCCCGAAATCCATGCCATTCCATCTTCCATAGCCACCTAAGGTTGACTTTGAGGTGACGCAGGACTGTTAACATTAGTTAAGTAAACCGAGTCAGGGAAGTAGATGAAGAGGATAAGATTATACTGAATGCACCGACCCTGGTAGCTTCTCGATAGCTAAGAAATGTCTAGAAGAACTAATTCCAACCTTCGATCTATAGACCTCATCGACGGACTAAAATAATTTGGGCATGTATAAATTCAACGTAGTGAAAATGCAAGAATAAAGTTTTCATTCAGTGTCTAGTTTGTTCGTTTGTATTTATCTTTTGTGAGTGCTTTGTTGTTTTGGTATCAGAGCATTGAAAGCGTAGAGAGTTGTGAGGTCCGTGTGAGCAGTAGGGGTTGTGAGGGCCGTGTGAGAAGTGAGGGTCATGAGGTTGTTAGAGAGTTGAAAGTGTGAGCTAGTGAAGAGGGGTGATTTTAAGAATGAAAATTTATATTAAAATGTAGAAATCTGGGTTAATTTTACTAGTCTTTAATATGCAAAATGTAAAATTTTTGGTGATAGATTTGTAAAAAAATTTAAATTTCTAAGAATTTTATATAATTTCTATAAAATTTTGACTATTTTAAAGGTAAAATAATTTTAATATATAAAATTTGAGTGAATTGTTTTTATAAAAAATGAAAATTGACTAATCTTTTTTGAGAAAATCATAGAAAATTATCCCATTTGCAAAAATTTAACCCCTACAATCATCTATGCATTGAAGATCATGAAACAACTGAATCATTGATTTAAACACAAAAAAATGTTAAAGGAGCCAAACTGCTTGAGAATTGTTGAGCGTGAATTGAGAAAATTATTGTTTAATGTGAAAAACCATAGGAGATTGGTAGAGGCGTTACTCCCAGGAAAAAGGGCAGTGTAGAGGAGAGTGTTGAAAATAGAAGTGGGCCAGATTTTGTGTGTAGAGGACTCGCGATCTGTGTCGTGTGAGGTTTAAAACGTCTGGAAACCTGCTACTATAGAGTTTTTACATTCTACCATCCATACTGTAGTAAATTCGAAATCCCCCAACTTCTTAGGAAATTTTTTTGAGTCGGTGTATAGAGGAAGAAGCTTGAGTGCACCCTCTTGTCTGATTAGAGGAGAAACTCCACATGGTAAAGGAGTCGTGTGTGGTAGTAGATAGTAGATAGAAGGTATACATATTTTCTTTTATGGTCTCGTTGCTTTGGTTGTTGATTTGAGTAAAAGGTGAATTATTTCTTTTATGATTGTGGTAACTTTGGACGATTGTGGTAACTTTGGACAATTTGGTGAAAGGTGATTTTCTATTTTGTAAGAACAAAAATCATGAGTTGAAAAAAATGACATGAATGTGTGATGGTGTGTGAATCGATATGACATTGGAGTCATTTGGCAATGTGATATGGTGTTTATTGTTAGTATGAGAATATGTTCTTTATGGTGTATGGATTATAACATTCTTTATACAAGTTGTACAAGTTAATGTTCTTTTAAAATATTGTGATTTGGGTTTTTGAAAATTAGCTTGCTATCTTTGTTTGGATTAATGATTATCATAGAGTTCTTCCCTTCGGTGTCAGAGTTTATTTCATTTTGTAAAGATTATTAGTACTTCAAAAGATGGAAAATATCATGGAAGATTCATATGTGAATGAATCGAATAAGTTATATGGAGAAAACTATGTAAATTGTAAATTTAAGTTGCAAGCATTAATGGAAGGCTACAATCTTTGGTCAATCGCATGTGAAGACGAAGCAAAACCAATGGCTCCAGAAGCCTTAGCTCGGGATTGGAAGTGACAAGATACCAAAGCGAAGGTGCTCTTGAGGATGAGTTTCAAGGACAATATCATTATGCATGTCAGGGAATGTAAGACATTCCATGAAACTTGGGAGACACTCAAATGTTTGTATGAGACGATGAATACAAACCGTGTGTTGTTTTTAAAGAGTAAGCTTATTTCAATTAAGATGGAAGAAAATGAAAATATCAATAATTTTCTTTCTAGAATTAAAGAAATGAAAGATAAGCTACGAAATATTGGTGAGAAGATTTATAGTATTGACCTAGTTGTTGTCACCTTAAATGACATGTTGGATGAATATGAAATGTTCATCATTGGTCTTGCAAATAGGGAAAAGGCCCCTACTTTTGATGAATTGGCAGGTATTCTTCTGCAAAAGGAAGAACATAGAAAGAATCTCAATAGAAGATCTCACAATTCAGATATGGAATTGGTGGAGAAAGGGAAACAACCCTACAAAGGAAAKCCATKGAGGAGAAATAAAGAAGGAAAGCCACATACAATACCAGATCATGGCAGGGAAMCACCAATCACAAACWCAAATGTGAAGAGGAATGATGGTTTCTTATAATGTGGTAGGTTTGGACATTATGCTAAATATTGTAGGAGAAGGAATTTTAATGAGTCCAAATATAACAAACATTCAAGAAHTTTTTTTGATAAAGGGRCCACAATATGTGATKCTTTTAAAAACCTCAAGTTGTGTGTTGTTGATGTTGCTTTATCAACATAATTGATGATGTTAATGCCTAGTTTATTGATTTTGGTTCTTCCATTCATATGCCATGTAATAGGAATTGGTTTGATACATATCATGAAAATAATAGTGTTGGTCATATCTATCTAGGAGATGATAGATCACATGAAATTAAAGAGTATGGAGATGTATCTGTGACTTTACCTACTAGTCCGGAGAAACAAATCCATAATGTCATGTATGTGCTAGGAATAAAGAATAATTTAATTTTAGTATACACCATTGCAGATAGAGATCCAAAAGTTGAATTTGTTAATTCATAATCTATTGTGAATAACATACAGGTTGTTGGGAAGAACATACAGGACCATTAGAAAATCATTGTAAGCGGATCAAGAGTTGGAGGATTGTATAAGCTTAATTTTACAATGAGGAATCATCAAACGTTAGCATCTACAACTATGTGAATGGAAGAGTTATGACATCAAAGGTCTGGATACCTAAACCATAGTTATTTTATGTTGTTTCTATTAAATTTTTAATTAAATAAAGTACCAAGGCAAGTGTTTCTCTTCCCTAGGCGCCTAAGGGGGAGAAAGTGCCTAATGTGGGTCCTAGTCATTTAATTTGTGAGATGTAAATTAAAAGGTGACTTTATGACTAAAGTGAGGGTGAGTGAAGAGACATCAAATCTCAGCCACTCATCTAATCTAATCTCAATCGTTAGATTAGAAAACCCCTCACCTTCCCTCATGAGGTCGATTAGGGCAAGAGGACGAACACATTATGGGTTGTTGTTGCATTCTTATTGAGAGAGCAAGAGAGAGCAAGAGAGATTTCGAGCTAGAGAAGAGAGACAACATTTGATAAAGGAGAGCACACATCCCAAGGCTATAAAAGAATTTCTAAGAAGCCCATAAATAATAAAAAGGCCTCTCTCACTGGTTTTCCCCTTGTGGGTTTTTCCAGGGTCGAAGTTAGAACAAAAATCTCTATCTATAAATTTTCTGAGTTTTGCATGCTACTGATATTTTATTTCTATGTTGAAAATGATGTTCAAAATCTGCATGTTTTAGTTCTGAAGTTTATTTTCTGTTAAGTTTTTATATGTTGAAACAGGGTTTGGGCATTTAAGTTTGGCTGAAAAATCAGCGAGACTGAAACTGGGTTGGGGCCTGAAATTTTAACATGGTATCAGAGATGAGTTGAAGGGAAGCAGAGATTTCAACAGACAGAAAGTTGGGACAGCAGTCACTTCATAGGGCAGATTTTTTGAATTTGTGATTTTCAGCAGAAAAAGGGTCATGGCTATTGGTCTGAGAGTTGAGGTCAGACTTGATGGGGCAGCAAATTTTAGTGCTTGGAAGGAGAGGATGATATTTATTTTGCAAGAGAACAAGTTGTGGGACATTGTGGAGAATACCACTACTCATCCTGTTGTGGTACCTATTGATGCTACTCTTCTTGCAGCCTATACTAAGAAGAGTATCAAGGCTAAGAGATTTATTCTTGATACCATCAAGGATCATTTGATTCCTCACTTGACGGGGAAGACACATGCCTACGAGATGTGGGAGTCTTTGACTAAACTGTACCAGAGTACAATTGAGAATCGAAAGATGGTTTTGAGGGAAAAACTAAAGAGCATAAAAATGACCAAGGCTGAAAATGTGGTCACATACCTTACTAGATTGACACAGGTGAGGGATGAGCTTGGAGCTGTGGGGGAAGCCATAGTTGACAATGATCTTGTGAGAACAACATTGAATGGAGTTTCCAAACAATGGGTTGTTTTTGTGGAGGGCATTGTTGCTAGGGAGAATCTTCCTGGTTGGGAACGTCTTTGGGATGACTTTGTTCAGGAAGAGACCCGGAGAGGTTATGTACATGGAAGTTCATCCATTGGTCATGAGGAGGAGAATCTGGCTCTTGCTACCACTAGAAAGAAAAAGTTCAAGAAGGGTCCAAAGGGAGGACAGAAGCCCAAGGGTGAAGGGAAGAAAGACATGAGCAAAGTCAAGTGCTTTTCTTGCCACAAGTTTGGGCACTATGCAGGACAGTTTCCAAACAAGAAGAAGAAACAAACAACAGCTTCAGCAGAGGTGGAGGAGTTTTCCACCAAGTTTGACAAGGAATTTTCCTTGATTGCATGTCTGTCCTCGAGGACCACTACTTCAGATGCTTGGTATATAGACAGTGGTGCCTCTTGCCATATGATAGCATTTCGTGAGCACTTGACAGATCTTACAAAGTGTGGAGATGCAAAGGTAGTGCTTGGAGATGATCGGGAGGTCAAGGTGGCTGGTTGTGGGACCGTATCATTTCGGAGGGAGTCTTTTCCTCCCATGAATTTGACAGAGGTTCTTTATGTTTCGGGCTTGAAGAATAACTTAGTATCAGTTTCTACTATTGAGGAGAAGGGATATGAGATCTTGTTCCATGATGGGCAGGTGCTCCTTTTCCCCAGAGGGTCTGGCATCACTTCGGCCAAAGTGATAGGTACTAGACATGAGAGGATGTACAAGCTTTTGTTCTAGCCAGTGAGAGAATTGATTCATTCTACCAGCAGCAACAGTGACCTATGTGAGATATGGCACAGAAGGATGGCACATTTGCACCATGGGGCTTTGCGAGTTCTGAGGGAGATGGTGATGGGAGTTCCAGATTTCATTTCAAAGCACCATGAGTTGTGCAAGGGGTGTACCTTAGGAAAGTACACCAAGACTTCTTTTATGAGCATTGACAGTAGAGAAACAGGGATACTTGATCTTATACATTCAGATGTATGTGGCCCGATGTCTTCGTCATCATTGACTGGATCCCTATACTATGTTGTATTCATTGATGACTTCTCTCAGAAGTCTTGGATTTTCTTCATGAAGACCAAAGGAGAGGTCTTCAGTCGGTTCCAAGATTTCAAATCTCTTGTGGAGAACTAGACAGGGAATAAAATCAGAGTCCTAAGATTGAACAATGGGGGTGAGTATACCTTCAAGGAGTTCATGGATTTTTGTGCAGGAGAGGGCATCAGGAGGGAGTTGAATGTTCCTTACAACCTGCAGCAGAATGGGGTTGCTGAGAGGAAGAACAGAGCCATTGTTGGGGTTGCGAGAGCCATGCTACATGATCAGGGGCTGCCACTATTTCTATGGGCCGAGGCATGGTACACTGCAGTTTATCTGTAGCACAGGAGTCCTCACAGGGTTGTGGGGAGAATGACTCCTGAGGAGGCTTTCTCTGGGAAGAAGCCTGAGGTGGGGCCCTTTCAGATTTTTGGGTGCATCACTTATTCATATGTCCCTTCTGAGAAGAGGACAAAGTTGGAGCCCATGGTAGAGAGAGGGATCTTTTTTGGGTACAATGAGACTTGAAAGGATTTTTGTATTTACCCTACTTCCTTGAGGAAGACTCTCTTGAAGAGGGATGTTAGATTTGAGGAGGACGGAGCCTTTAGGAATTCTAGAGGGATAGAGAGAGGTGAGCAATCTTCACCTCAGATTCAGGTGAGCCCGCAGTAGATTACAGTGACACATAGTTTGGGGCCACCAGCTTTAGTGACTATAGGTTCACAGGTGATAAGGCCATAGAGTTTAGGTTCACAGGCTACTAGTCCACAAGTTTCAGGATCAGGACTTCAAAGTCTACTACAGGATCATTGTCTTCAGCAGATGGGGTTGAGCAGGGAGAGTCCCCTCCACAGGACACTACTTCAGAGAGGAGGAAGCCCAAGTGGCTTCAGGACACTTTGAGGGAAGCACAGGGTTCAGTGGGGAATCCTAGATAGGCAGTGAGGGAGAGTAAACCTCCTGAGAGGTTTTGCAGCTACATCACGATGGTGAGCAGTATTTAGGAGTCTGAGCCTTCAAATTTTTAGGAGGCCTCTAGTAGATAGGTATGGAGAGATTCCATGATGGAAGAGTATAATTCCATCATGAAGAACGATGTCTGGGAAGTTGTTCCTAGAACTGAGGGGAAGTCAGTGGTGACTTCTAGGTGGTTCTACAAGCTAAAGCATGTTGCGGATGGCAACATTGAGAAGTACAGAGCTCACTTTGTGGCTCAGGGGTTTTCACAGGTTGAGGGAGTTGACTATGATGAGACCTTTGTGCTGGTTGCTAGATACACTTCGATCAGGGCAATGATCTCCATTGCAGCAGAGATGGGTTGGAAGATCCACCAGATGAATGTGAAGACCGCATTTCTAAATGGTCTTATTGAGGAGGAGGTGTATATTGAGAATCCATTGGGCTTTGAGGTGCATGGGAGAGAGTCTCATGTGTGTAGACTGAAGAAGGCACTATATGGGCTGAAACAAGATCCTAGAGCTTGGTATTCGAGGATAGATACCTATTTGCAGCAGTTGGGTTTTGAGAAGAGTGAGGAAGATCCCAACCTATAATTCATTGTGGTTGGAGAGGATCCTCTCATTCTTCTGTTATATGTGGATGATCTTTTCATTACAGGTGCAGAGAGACTCATCAGCAGCTACAAGGAGAGCCTTGCTTCAGAGTTCGAGATGATAGACATTGGACTGATGCATTACTTTTTGGGATTGGAGGTTTGGCAGGAGCCTAGACACATCTTCCTTGGGCAGGGGAAGTATGTATGTGACATTCAGAGAAGATTTCAGATGGGAGATAGCAGGCCCATGACCACTCCCATGATTACCAACTGGAAGAAGCTTCATGCTTCTGATTCACAGTTGGTGGATCCCACCTTGTCTCATCAGTTGATCGGTTCATTGATGTATTTGGTCAATACCAGGCCAGATATTTGTTTTGTTGTCAACACTCTCAGCTAGTTTATGGTGGAGCCTAGGAGAGTGCACTGGGTAGCAGCAAAACATGTGCTTAGGTATCTTTTTGGTACAGTGGATTATGGTTTGTACTATTAGAGAGGTGATGGAGTTCGTCTAGTTGGTTATACAGACTCGGATTGGGAAGGATGTGTCAGTGACAGGAAAAGTACTTCAGGGTGCTATTTTGGATTGGGATCAGCAGTTGTGTCTTGGTTCAGTCGGAAACAAAAGTCAGTGTCTTTGAGTTCTGCAGAGGCTGAGTATATGGCTTCCAGTCAGGCTAGTTGTGAGGCCCTTTGGCTTCACAAGATGTTGGTGGGATTGTTCGGTGTGCAGTTGAGGCCTATTGTGATTTACTGTGATAATCAGATTTGCATTAAACTCTCAGAGAATCCATTTTTTCATGAACGGTCTAAGCATATTGAGATTTGATATCACTTCATCCGTGATTATGTTCAGATAGGATTTGCGGAGCTACAGTGCATATCTACAGAGGAGTTGGTTGCAAACATACTCACCAAGACATTGGGCAGAGGCAAGTTTGTATTTTTTAGGGACAAACTTGGAGTGGTGAGTAACACTTTCCTCGGTATGAGGGAGTGTTAAATTTTTAATTAAATAAAGTACCAAGGAAAGTGTTTCTCTTCCCTAGGCGCCTAAGGGGGAGAAAGTTCCTAATGTGGGTCCTAGTCATTTAATTTGTGAAATGCAAATTAAAAGGTGACTTTATGACTAAAGTGAGGGTGAGTGAAGAGACATCAAATCTCAGCCACTCATCTAATCTAATCTCAACCGTTAGATTAGAAAACCCCTCACCTTCCCTCATGAGGTCGATTAGGGCAAGAGGGCGCACCCATTGTGGGTTGTTGTTGCATTCTTGTTGAGAGAGCAAGAGAGAGGTCAAGCTGGAGAAGAGAGACAACCTTTTCTGAAGGAGAGCATGCATCCCAAGGCAAAGAGAAGGCACGATTTTCAAGGTAGCAGACAACAAGGAAGAACAGGATGTACCGTATGGATTTTTGGAGGTTGTACAACATTAAATGTGCACAGAAATTGAGGAGGAAAATAGCCGTAGTTTATGAGAGTATTGGCACACTTTTCAAGGTTGTTGTACAACATTTAATTGGCACAGAAATCAAGGAAGGATATGGGCACATTTTTCTGGGCAGAGAAAATCCATACAGTCCATGCGAGCATGCACAGAAGTAAAGGGGTCGTACTGTCATAAATTATAGGTGCATTTTTCTGAGTATTGCAATGTTTTTTCAAGGCATTTATACTGCTGGGTTTTCTATACAGTCTTGGCAGATTTTGGGCAAAAATTTCAAGGACATTCCGTACAACATTTATTGCTGGGATAGTCGTACATTGTACGAATTTCAGGGACAAAAATTGAGAAGCTTTTCCGAATAGTTCTGAAGGCGTCTTTGTTGAGCAAGAAGACTGAGATAAGTTTGTGTTTTAATTTCTAAAGATGAATATGTTGTAAAATAATTTCTCAGAAGCCCATAAATAATAAAAATCCCTCTCTCACTGGTTTTCCCCTTGTGGGTTTTTCCAAGGTCGAAGTTAGACCAAAAATCTCTGGCTATAAATTTTCTAAGTTTTGCATGTTGCTGATATTTTATTTCTGCGTTGAAAATGTTGTTCAGAATCCTCATGTTTCAGTTCTGAAGTTTATTTTCTACTAAGTTTTTATATGCTGAAACTGGGTTTGGGCATTTAACTTTGGCTGAAAAATCAGCGAGACTGAAACTGGGTTGTGTTTTGAAATTTTAACAATTTTAGAAGAAATAAAGAGAGGGTATTCCAATGCTTAAGAGTGAACATGTTGAATGTGAAGGATGTGCATTAGGTGAACAACATAGGGAAGAGTTTCCTACACATACAGATAAAATGAAATGAGAAATTATTGATATAATACACATTGATGTTTTTGGACCCATGCAAACTAGATCTCTTGGAGGAGCATATTATTTCCTTATATTCATTGATGATATAACTAGATACACTTGGGTCTATTTTATGAGAAAGAAAAGTGATGTTTTTGAATATTTTGAAGAATTCATGAATATGGTTGAAAAAAAATAGGAAAGAACATCAAAATTCTCAGGTTAGGTCAAGGAGGAGAGTACACATCGAGGGCATTCATTAGGTATTGAAAAAAAAATGGGATTCAACTACAGTTTACAGTCCCACACACTCCTCAACAAAATGGAGTAACTAAGAGGAAAAACAAAACCTTTGTTGAATGTTCTTGTAGTATGATTAAAGGTAAAAATACCTCTAATGGTTTTTGGGTTGAAGTAATATGTATTGTTGTGTATCTAAATAATAGGAGTCCTACAAAAATTTTAGATGAAAAAACATCTTTTAAATCTTTTTATGGATATAAACCATAAGTTAGTCACTTGAGAATTTTTGGGAGCAAAGTATTTGCTCATATTCCAAAAGAAGATAGAAGAAAACTTGATTCCAAGGAAATTTAATGATGATATTTTGGTTATTGTACATAATATACATCTTATAAAATGTTGTATCCTAGCACTCATAAGGTATTTGCAAGAAGAGATGTGTTGTTTCATGAAAATGCAAATAAAGTAACCAAAGCATATGGTTATGATGTATGATATCACCCTAAATAAAATGAGGAAAGTGCTAAAGAAGAAGAATAAGAAGTTCAAGGTGAAGTTTCAAGCATCATAGATTCTACAAGTAGCCAAAGTATTCCCAGAAGAGGTGAAGTAACTCTACAAAGAAATGAATAACTAAGGAGGACAACAAGACAATCTAAGACCCTTGTCAGGTATAAAGACTATACCTCAATAACTCAAGCTATGAATGTATTGAAACCTTTAAATTATGAACAAGCTAAAGACCATAAAGAATGGATGGATGCCATGAAAGAATAATATGATTCTATAATTAAAAATGAAACATGAGAATTGACAAAGTTGCCTAAAACAAAAATCCCTATAGGTTCAAAATGGTTGTTCAACTATAAATTTAATGTTGATGGTAGTATAGATAAATACAAAGATAGATTAGTTGCCAAGGTTTATTCATAGAAAGAAGGGATAGACTATGAAGACACTTTTGCACCTGTAGGAAAAATGAATACCATTAAATTAATGATTGCATTGGCTAGCAAGTATAATTGGAAGTTGCATCAATTAGATGTCAAGTTAGCATTTATCAATGGAGAATTAAAATAAGTGGTTTATCTTGTTCAACCAGAGGGATTTGTAAAACAAGGTGAAGAACATATTGTATGCAAGTTCAAGAAAGATTTATATGGACTTAAAGAGGCACCTAGGTCCTGGTATGAGAAAATTGATACATTTTTATTTCAACGGGGTTTTATAAAAAGTAAAAATGATCCCAATATGTATATCAAGAAATATGGATATGGTCAAATTGCTTTGATTTCTTTATATGCATATGATCTTATCATAATAGGAAGTTCTACCAGGTTGATTGAAGAGATCAAAAGAAAGTTGTCATGGGAACTTGAATGAAGGATCTTGGACAATTACATTATTGTTTAGGCCTTGAGGTGTGGAGAGATAATGGAAATACCTTAATCACACTACTTAGAAGGTTTAATATGAATACATGTAAACTTGTATCAACTCCATTAGAAAATAATGTTAATCTCAAAAATAATGACTACACAAAATAGCTGGATGGTACTTTGTATCGACAATTGGTGGGAAGTCTGAATTATCTCACTACAACCAGGAAAGATATAGCATATCCAACCAATATTCTTAGTCAATTTATGGTTAAGCCTCATGAGAGTCACCGAAAAGTGGTGAAGAGATCCCTTTGATATTTAAAAGGGACTAATGATTTTTCTATTGAATATACTAATGTTTTCCATGTTGAGATGACATGTTTCTTACATTCTAATTGGACAGGAGATTCGAATGACATGAAGTATACCATGGGATATGTATTTAGTATTGGATCATGGATTTTGTCCTGGAATAGTAAGAAAAAACCAACTGTTTCTTTGTCATCCACTTAAGCCGAGTACAAAGAATTATGCAGTTCCACCTGTGACACAATTTAGATAAGGAGGATACTTGAAGATGTTGGATAAAAGAAAAAAATACCAACAATCATCAAATGTGATAACCAAAGTTCCATCACAATGGAAAAAAATCCAATGTATCATGCTAGGTCAAATCATATTGAGACACGATATCATTTTGTAAGAGAAAAGATACAATCAAATGAAATTGATCTATTGTATTGTATCACAAATGTTAATGTTGCTCATATATTTACAAAGCCTCTTGGAGAGGACAAGTTTGTAATATGTAGAGATAACATATGTTTCCTAATGGTTTCTCAATTAAGGGGGAGTTTTATCATTAATTAATCAAATGAGTCAAGGAAGTATATGAATAGGATAAGCATGCAGTGAATATACCGACCCTGGTAGCTTCTCAGTAGCTACGAAATGTGTAGAATAACTAATTCTAGACTTCGATCTATGAACATGATCGATGAACTAAAATCATATGGGCATGTATAAATTCAAGGTAACATTAATGCAATGATCAAGTTTTCATTCAGTCTCTCATCTGTTTGTATGTATTTGTCCTGTGGGAGTGCTCTGTTATTTAGGACACCTTTCCCAAGAGAGGTAATATGTTGCAGGCCATCACTTAGGTCAGGTCATTGTTACAGACCCTTCTCTGTTGGAAGATTGGTTGTTGTCATTGATGTCAACCCTAGTCATGGGTTTTGGATCGCAAGATTGATGAAGGTATATGGACATGAAGGAAAATGCACATGCAGATACAACAACCATGGATGGATAGTATACATCATGTTGTTTCCAGTGGTATGTGGAACATCATGTGGATCCTCATGGTTGAGAAGAAATGAATTTTTGAAGATGACAAAGTGAATTGAAGAAGGAAGTACATGTAGGCCCTGAAGATAATTAAAGAAAAGAATTAAAAAATAAGAAAGTGTCACGTTGGCCCTAATGTTAAAAGGAAGTGACATAAATTTTATAAATAAACATTATTATACATTCATTTGATACAAGTTTAATTTCAAATGAAATAAGAAGAAAAGAAGGTCGGATTTCAAGGGAGGATGAAGTCTTTTGGTGATGTGTTCTAATGTATGTTATTTTCAGGTCATCTTTCCATTTTTGCTATAAATGTTTTTCTAGAATGATTTAGATGGTGAAATAGCTATGGTATTGAGAATACATATCAAGGTACCTCTGGTAAAAATTTTAGCTCTTGATTCGCTATAATTATGGAGATACACTCTGTGGAAGATAGGGTTTGTGACCAGTCCTGAAGCTATTCAATAAACAAGTGTTCCGAGAAATAAAGTCATAACTTCTTCATAGAGAATCCAAATGAAGTGGGATGAATTTCATTGGAACTAGTACAGACTTTAGTTTCTTGTGTGCGAGTTTCAAAATCAGATGTTAATTATTGAGCGCTAGACATTCTTTGCAATTTCACTCTCCTGAATAGATCAAAATTGAATAAAGTCTACCATTCTTTCTATAACCTCTTTTTTGGGAGGATTCAATGAGTGAAAATTGGAGGAGTTTCAAAGAATACATTGAGTAATATTATCTATAGGATCAGAGTACTCCAAGAGTTGAAGAATTGCAGAAATTGAAGAAGTCTCAGGAAGCATTATCAGGTTCTATGTGATGATTGGTTGTTGGTGATGATTTAATGTAAAGTTTTATTATCTCTCATATATTCTTGGGTGGAAGGAAGGGGTAAGGATGGAGAGTTCAACTCTCTCTTGATATTGGAGGATTGTATCTTCCTCTTGGAGGTTTATCCCTCCTTTTACATTTGGAAGCTGTAGCTACCTTTGGAAGTCATTACTTCCCTTGAACAATAACTATTGATTATTTCTCATATATTGTGCATGTTGTATTGTGGTGTATTGGTGTAACTCTTATACTATTGTTCATTTCTCATTGGATATAGTTGAATGGTTTAAGTATAATTTGAAAAAGGTTTTAAATTGTACTTGATACTAATTCACCCCCCTCTCAGTATCAACAATTGGTATCAGAGCAGGTTGCCTTTAGAACAGTTTAACCACTGAAAGGAAAATCCTGAGAAAAGATGGATGACCATGAGCACATTTCAAATGGGATTCAAAAATTTGATGGAAGAAATTATGCATACTGGAGTAATAGAGTGAAAACTTACCCAACGTCTTTGGGAGTAGACATTTGGTACTCAGTTGTAAATGGATATATAATCCAAAATAATGCTCCATATGATCCAAATGAGAAGAAGCTTATGAGTTGTAATTCAAAATCCAGACATGTTATTTTAGCAGCATTGGCACCAACCATTGCTAGCAAAGTGATGGGATGCAACACTGCAAAAGAGGTATGGGACAAACTCAAGAATATCTACGAATGTGATCCAAAATTTAAGCATGTCAAGCTTCAACGACATAGAGCAGAATTTGAAAATTTGAAGATGAATGAAAAGGAAGTTATTGCAACATATATTCTTAGAGTTGATGAAGTTGTTCATGCTATTAGAGGATTAGGTGAAGAGCTCGATGAATCGTTGGTTGTACAAAAAGTGTTGAGATCACTTGTCTTGAAGTATGATGCTAAGGTCTCTGCTATTGAAGAAACTAGGGGCTTGACCAAAATGACAATGGATGAATTACATGGGACTCTTATGGCATATGAAATGAGAACAGGTATAGAAAGTGACCAGAAAAACAATGAAGCAGCCTTAAAGCCTTAAATAAGACAAAAGACAAGGATAACGACCTTGATGAAGAAATAACAAATTTTGTAAGAAGGTTCCAGAAAGGAAGTGGAAGATACAAAGGCAAGTCTCCTCTCAAATGATTTAATTGTGGTAGAATAGGACATATTGTTGAAAATTGTTACTATAAAAAGAGAAGTCTCAACAATAAAAAGAGCTTCTACTCCAAGGATGATGACACCTCCTCAGATGAGAGTGATGAAGAATATAATGATGGAGGAGAAGTCCTCTTCATAACCCAAGAAACCAGGGATGATGATCATAAGAATTCTAAAGAAGAAGAAATCATTTGTGAAGAAGATTTAGATGAAGAAACCGACCTTGATTCCTTTTGGGGATACAAAGACAATGCAGAAAGTGAACAAGAAGATAAGAATCTTGAAAAGTTGAAGCATGTTGAAACTAGAAATAGCAAGCTTAGAAACACAAACATAATACTAAAAGGTGAATTGAGTAGTTGTGAAGAAGAGAATTACAAGCTTGAAAAGACCATTAATAGCTTGAAGGAACAATTAGAAGATTATGAGAAATTGAAAGAAGAATTGGATCACATAAAAGGGGAGCTACTGTTGACAACAAAAAAGTTGAAGAAGTTCAAAAAAAGCACTGAAAAATTAGATGAGATCCTTAGCAGTCAAAGATCTCCAAATGACAAGAAAGGACTAGGATACAATGATAGTTTGAAGACAACAAAACAAGAAAAGGAAGTTGAAAATGATGAAACCAACACTCCAGAACAAGCTGAACAACAAGATAGAAAAATAGAATTCAGAAGGAATGAGACATCAAGAAGATCCTCTCCCATCAGGTATGAAAGAAATCATTATGAAGGAAACTACAGAATAATAGATCGTGAAACCATATGGACCACACCACAAAGAAGATCACTTATGCCCAAGTATCAAATTTGTTTTCTTGGACATTGTTATACTTGTGGAAATTTTGGACACAAGGCAATCAATTGTAGGATCAATGAAAGGAATAACTATGCAAGCTACATGAATGGTGAAAATAGTAGATATGAAAATTTTCATAGACCTTTCAACATAAATTATAATCCATTTGACCCATTAATGGATCAAAATATTGTATGTTACAAGTGCAATAATCTTGGTCACAAAGCACAAGATTTCAGAGAGATGATGGAAGATAATCATATGCCAAATGTCTGCATACCAACTACAACATGGAAAAGGAAAGAAATTCCACACAATAAAAATTGTCGAATAGCATTAGTCACTAAAGAATGCAAAGAAGAAGATGAAAGGTTCATAGACAGTGGGTGCTCATATCATATGACCGGAGATCAAAGAAAATTTGTCAGCTTGAAGAAAAAGGGTGGAAATGTTGCATTTGGAGATGACTCATCTACCAAAATACTTGGAAAAGGAACTGTAAAGCTTGGAAGTGAAAATCTAAAAGCAAGAAAAGTCTTATTGGTTGAATATTTGAAGCATAATCTCCTCAGTGTCATCAAAATATGTGATCAAGGATACACTCTTACGTTTGACTCCCGAAAATGTAAAATCAGAGAAAATAACTCAGGAAGATTGGTTGGAAATACAACAAGAAGACCGAACAACATATACATCCTACACATGAAGAAGAGAGAGGAGACAAAAGCCACACAAAAGGATTCCAAGGAAGAAAAAGTCCCAAAGACCAAAAATAAGGATGAAGTATTATTGAGTGCCACATGTTTAGGGGGAGCAACCCCAAAGAAGAAGGTTACCTTTTTCCATTAAACTCAGGGGTAGAATCCATACCCTTTGCCATTGATGTCAAAGGGGGAGAGAAATTGAAATCATGATGATAGGGGGATCATGAGTGTTTCCATCAATGACAAAGGGGGAGATTGTTGGAAGATTGGTTGCTGTCATTGATGTCAACCCTAGTCATGGGTTTTGGACCGCAAGATTGATGAAGGTATTTGGACATGAAGGAAAATGCACATGCAGATACAACACCCATGGATGGATAGTATACATCATGTTGTTTCTGGTGGTATGTGGCACGTCACGTGGATCCTCATGGTTGAGGAGAAATGAATTTTTGAAGATGACAAAGTGAATTGAAGAAGGAAGTACATGTAAGCCTTGAAAGAATTAAAGAAAAGAATTACAAAATAAGAAAGTGTCAGGTCAGCCCTAATGTTAAAAGGAAGTGACATAAATTTTATAAATAAACATCATTATATATTCATTTGATACAAGACGAATTTCAGAGGAAATAAGAAGAAAAGAAGGCCAGATTTCAAGGGAGGATGAAGTCTTTTGGTGATGTGTTCTAAGGTATGTTATTTTCAAGTCATCTTACCATTTTTGATATAATTTTTTTTCTAAAATGATTTAGATGGTGAAATCACTATGGTATTGAGAAGACATATCAAGGTACCTTTGGTAAAATTTTCATCTCTTGATTTGCTATAATTATGGAAATACACTCTATGGAAGATAGGGTTTGTGATCAGTCCTGAAGCTAGTCAATAAACAAGTGTTCCGGGTAAAAAAGTCATAACTTCTTCATAGAGAATCCAAATGAAGTGGGACGAATTTCATTGGAAAGAGTACAGAATGTAGTTTCTTGTGTGCAATTTTCCGAATCGGATGTTAATTATTGAGCGCGAGGATTCTGTGCAAGTTCACTCTCCCGAATAGACTAGAATTGAATAAAGTCTACCATTCTTTCTATAACCTCTTTTTGGGGAGGATTCAAGGAGTGAAAATTGGAGGAGTTTTAGAGAATACATTGAGTAATAGTATCTATAGGTTCAGAGTACTCCAAGAATTGAAGAAGTCTCAAAAAGCATTATCAGGTTCTATGTGATGATTGGTTGATGGTGATGATTTAATGTAAAGTTTTATTATCTCTCATATATTTTTGGGTGGAAGGAAGGGGCAAGGATGGAGA
>ML817398.1:62686-78639 GCA_009831015.1 Picea engelmannii | reverse complement strand
TAACTATTAATTAATTAATTAATAATTAACTAAATTAATTTTTAATTGATTAATTAATTTCTAACAAGATTTTAACCTAGATTTTTGTCTAACTACCCTATCTTTATTAACCTATTTACTAATTACTAACATTATCAATTAATTTAACTAACTTATTTGATTTTTTCTTTTATCCTAAGTTCATTTATTCGTGAATGGGTGGTAGGAAAAAGGAGGATGATGTCATGAGGTGATGGAGAATGTCAGGAAATGAGGAGTGGTAAGTGATGAGAGTTGGGACCAATAGATTCCTACCATGTAGAGAGAGGGGCCAGACAGAGAAAGATTCCACTCCGGACCCCCCACTGTGTAGCACATGTAAAAAGGTAATTAGGTCGGGGGGGGTTCTAGAATTCAATCTCAGTCGGGGGGGGTGTTCCAGAATTCAATCTCAGTCATTGATGAAAGCGTTGGTGCTTCAACCGTTCAAATGTGTGCCTTCATTATCTCCGATTCCGGACCCCCCCCCCCCCAAACCGTTAAAAGCAGAACAATCGAGGAGGTCTGGAATTCACTGTCAGCCATTGATCTACGCATCACTAGATCGACCATCGATCTAAGCACGTTCTTTATTCTCCAGGCGTGAATGCAGTATATGAGAAAAAACTTAGGCTTAATGACCTTTTTGAGGGTCTGGTGCGCTGCTTCCCTTGCTTTTGTCACCATGGGGTTAGGAAAAAACCACTCAGCATAAAAAATCATGAATTTTCCTTTTCCTTTCCTTTCCTTAAAACTAATTTGTAGAAATGAAATATTACTTTCAAGCCGAAATATACCCAGAGTGAAAAAATTTCCAGTCACCAGATGATACTATGACTTATAGGGTTATAACAATTTCTAGAGATTTTTTGTTGTTTTTATGCTTTGTTTCAAATATGTACATGTTTATATGGATGTCATGTTTATTCTATAACTTATTCCTCTTTCTTTAAGCTTCCTAATTGGTTAATCAAAAGATGGTTAATAACTCAACCATTCTCATATAAAAGATCTTTTTCGGATCAAGTGGTATCAGAGATAATTGACGTTTGGATTTAAGTTTTGCATGTTAACCAAGAGAAGCTACATCATGGTGAAGGCGATCTTTTTGAAGAGAATCCATTGACTGGTTGAGAAAGATAACTTGTCAAAGAGAGAAGATGGCATGGAAAGAGGTACCTTCTTAGCATGAGAAAGAGTTTCAAAAAACTTTCTTTGCCATGTCGAAGATGATGAAGGTTTTGTATGAAGATTACTTGGAATGAAAGAGACCAGTTCTTGGTGAATCTTCAAAGGGAAAAAGTGAAGAAGGAGAGGATCCTCCTCAAATTCCTCCTTCACCTCCATCATCACCTCCTTCTTCTCCTTCTTCTTCAAGTTCAAGTTCTAAATCCAATGCAAAGAAACATGTTCATAAACATAAGATTGAAATGCCTTTATTAAAACTTGATGTTAAATTTGAATTACCCATGTATGATGGTGAATTTCATGCAGATAGACTTGACAATTGGGTCAGACAGATGGAGGTTTATTGCAGTGTGCAACAGATCAAGGATGAGGCCACACAAATCAAGTTGGAATCATTGAGACTTGCAAGCACACCACTCATCTCGTGGCAAAGCAAGTTGCAAAATGGCACGCAACAAGTGGGTAATGTATTTCCATCATGGAAAAGTTTTATTTATGCACTTAGAAAGAAATTATATCCTTTGGGTTATAAAGAGAAAGCGTTAATTGAATGGAAATCTTTAAAACTAAGAAAAGGACAAACAATGCAAGAATACATAGATGGTTTTTCGTAAAATGGCATTGATGTTAGATATTCCTTTACATACCCAAGAAACTCTTATGAAGTATATAGGAGGTTTACCTGCACATATTTGAAATACTGTATTCATGTTTGGACCAACTAATCTTGATGAGGTTTTTGTTCAAGTGACATACATTGAAGCATGGAAAACAGGTGTTGGTGTATCAGGGGAATCGTCTTCAAGGAAAGAGGAAAAAAGGAAGTGGCATGGAAATAAGTCAAATTCAATGAGAAGAAAGGAAGAGAATCCCTCTTGCAAGAATTACAAGAAATAAGGTCATGATGAGGACCGTTGTTTGCAATTGCATCCTAAGAAGAGACCGAAGTGGTTCAAGGATAATAAGGGGAGGCAAATAGTTGCAATGACAACACGACCCATGGACTTGGGATCGCATTTAGGTGACAAATATAAGGTCTCATTGGTTGGTATGACAGGTAAAATTGGTGAAGGATTTGATTGTAGATGTAAAGTGTTTCACATCATGGTCATCATGAGGCACACTAAGGTTGACACATTGATAGATAGTGGATCTCAATCTAACTTTTTCCTAGGAAATGGTTAAGAAATTGGGATTAATAACACAAATGCATCATAATCCATACACACATAAATGGATAATAAACCATCATCAAATGAACATAACAAAGAAGTGCACATTAAAATTAGCAATTTCATCTAAGCTTGTAGATGAGGTAACATGTGATGTGGTGCCACTAACTGAATGTGGAATGGTCTTAGGCAGTCCATACTTGTTTGATCATAAAGAAATCTTCTACAAGACAAAGAATCAATATCATTTAGCCAAAGGAGGTCAAGAATATGTGGTTCATGCTCATCATTTAAAGACAAATAAAACTCTTCAAACTATGGAACAATTAAAGAAGGAATCTCAAGAAAGAAACACACCTATAATTGTTTCAAAGAAAATAATCGATCTTAAGCAAGAACATGAGATGATTGTAGAATGGAAAATCAATCAAAATTTGCTTCAAGATAAGCTAATGTCATGAAATTATTACAAACATATCAGTTCATTTGAAGTCATATTTTTTATGCTATCATTAGTAATGTTGTCTACATGGATGATAGTGGCTTCAGTAAGATGTGACGGGGTACAAATGGCTAACAATATGATGTCAATTGTCATGATTGTGTTACAGTTGATTTTGATGAGACAGGTGCACAAGATAGAGTTCAAAGATAGGGAACAAGCCAAGTGACCTATCCCAAGATTGATGACTGGTCAGTAACCTTTTGGGGACCAAAAGATCCTTTAGTGGGGAGGTGTGATCCAGAATCGGATCCAGGAGCTTGATGGGGCTCAGAAAGGCCTAAAAATCAAAGTTCTCATAATGGATTCAAAATGGATGTGTGTGTAGACCTTGTCAATATAAACCCAACACAACTTGAACGGTCTCAAACAAATGTCGTATGCTCAAGTTATGGCGATCTGTTCCTTTAGCCAAATAGACAAAAAATGATGATTGTACAATCTGTACATTGCCATGTGGAAGATGATTGTACATGCCATACAGTCATACAACTGACATGGCAGGAACAGTTGGCATTGACATGGCAGGCTTACTGGGCATACATACTAATGACGTGGCAGCTACAAATGGGACAATCAGGGAGTGACATGTGTCACCCTTGCAATGGTGACACGTGGCACGTCCATACGACGACACATGGAAAACAGTGACTGAGAAAGTATGATGACAGGTGGTAGACATTTGGACCAATGATTATTTTATGTGTGGCATATTATTCGGATGAATGGTGAGGTGCCACCTGGCCAAGACATGGGTTGCCACATGGCACCCATTCGATCGTTGTTTGGTTATGAAAACTTTTGGAGTTATGGGGTTCGATCCCGAGACCTCTCCACTGGGAAAAAAATTTTCATAGACCAGGCTACCAGCCCACCTACCTGGCATTTCTTAACCACTATTGGTGCCACAAATACTTAATCTTTCTTCTATGTGGAGTTGGTGAAGGTTAGGGTTAGGGCTAGGCCCTAGCCCCCAATCACAACCTACGACATATCACCTTAACCCTTCATATTGGTATATTCACATGAAATATGACACTAGCCCCAGGTTTTGGTCTACCCACCATATGACCTTGAGTTAGTTCATTGGTTGACATGTTTAATGTGGGATAGAACCTGGTCGGTCAGGCTAGCCCGCCGACCAAGGTGCTAAACTTTGGGTTGATATGTCCGGGGCCTAAAACCATAACAATGCATGGAGGGATGATACACGGGCATGTGGAAGTCCATGCGACCAAGCGCCGAGGTTGGGGGAGGCTAAATACCAGGGGGGCAGTGCATACAGCTAGTGTTAGGCCATATGGAGGGTGCTCATAGGACCAGGGGCCAGCCAAAAGGGGTTTGCACCCTATATTACTGTAGAAGTGGGTTATGAACTTTATTATAGTGATTTTTTATTGATTATAGGCCTGTTTTTGGATATTCTTAGCCCTTTTTGGGGGATATTGGGCCATTTTTTAGGTCAGATCTTAGCGGGAAGTTGGGATATGGTTACCAACTTTAGATATATATAAACTAGGACTTCTTGAGGCTAGGAGGGGACATTGAGAATAGGTTTATGTTGAATATTTTCCAAGCCAAAGCCATTGTTATGTAGGGAAGTTGTTGAGGAGCGCACCTTTGCGGGCCATTTCTGTGAGCTTCGATCATCCGATTTGAGTGTCATTTATTTTGTTGGGTTCTAGAGATTTGGTAAAACAAGACCAGATCAATTTTGTAACCTTTTGGCACTACTGTGATGAAATTTTAAATATTCAAAAATAAATAAGAAAACCTCACCCAGTGAGATAAAGGCCCAGAGACGTAGGCGAGATTGTCGAACTCTGTTATCACATTGGTGTTATGTTTTGTTGTTTTTTGTATGATTTATTTCAGATCTGTACATGTTTGTATGGCTTCCATGCTTCTCTTATAACTTATTCCTCTTTCTTTAAGCTTCCTAGTTGGTTAATAAACACATGCTTAATAGCTCAACCATTGTCGTATAAAAGATTTTTTTCGCATCAATAGGAGGATGCCCCCTCGAAGAGGAAAGTGAACAGGAGAAGATCCCTTCCTTAATAGGATCCATTGTATGGTGTTTCCCTACCCTAAGGGTTTTGATATAATAAAGTGGCGGTTTCTATATTGTTCCATATATCTTGTTTGGTTATTGTACTCAAATATATTTGGTACTATTGTAGTATTTTGTATTAAGGTATTTGGAAATTAACAAGATTTTATATTTTTCCAGCTACAAGCCTCTGGGCCTTCAAACCCTTCTTCTAATGAAATGAGGGACAACCCCTTCTTGGGTCAGGACACCCAAAAATCCCAAAAGGTAAGGAGATGAGGGGATGAAGTTTGGAAAGTGACAAGTATGGTTGGGAATGGGATGATGAATTGTCAATAGGACCTCCTTGTGGAAACCCTATCCCTAAGGGTGACCCACTTACTATGTATAAATGTCAACCACCAAAGTGAAACAAGGAAAAGAGCATAATGTCCAAGAAAATGTCACATAATCAAAAGTAGTAATAGATGAAACAAACTCAAATGCCTCAAATATTGAAATGACACTCACCATAATCCCTGACTTGTACCTCATGCAACAAGACCCAATGTCTTCCGTAGGCTAGCTAATGTGGTGGATATTGTCGTGACAAACCTCAAGTTGTGATGGTGAGGTGGGTCTTTTCATGTGGAAATGGACACTACTAGTAAAATTGTCTCTTGGTACTCCATGTGTTCCACCTGAGGGCCTTGATAAATCATCTTCTTAGTTATCCCTAGGATTTGGGGATAATAAGAACCATGATTTCATCAATGAAAAATGACACATGAATACGTTTCTTTCTAAGGTTCGACCTTCTCTTCTCGATAGTGGAAGGAGAAACTCCTTACATTGGTTTATTTTACACTATCTCCTGCACTAAAATTGATACCATTCAAAACCATTGTTTCAACTTCATGAGTGTGTGAGGAGAAACCGATAACTTCATGTGTTGGAAATATAATGAGGGCATTGGAAACTTCTAGAATAGAGTCTTTCTCATCCTACCTTCAATCTAACAATCAATCAACATTAGAGTTGCTTTTATTAGATTTTTAGTCAATTCTCTGGGTAAACCAATCGCATATGTCCCTGAGCATAATGGCAATGTTCTCATTGGGATCCCCAAATAAAAGAGAATGCAACATTTAATAATTTCCACACTTTTGTGCCTGATTCTGAAGATAAAAAATGGACTTTCCAAAACAAAATCCCACTTCCAAGTGTTCCCCTGTAGCTGCATGATGAAGTTTCATGTCACCATCAATATTATCCATATTAAGAATCCACTTTATATTATCCTTATGTTTAGCATAATTTAATATTTCTTGACCAACATCAAAAAACCCTCCAACACATGCATCATCATAAATATCATCAATGAAAATCGCATTGTTATTCATCCTCAGCCATCATTTCTCCCTCTACAATCACAAAAATGGATCCACCAGTCTAAAAATGTTTCTTCTTCCCATACAACGCCTCAACATATCACAAATTGTGTCAACTCCTTGGATGAGAAAGCAGATTTGTAGTTCATCCAGTCATCCTCGACTTCCATGAATAGTCCACACTTTTCCAATTGTTTGACAACACTTTCTGGAACTTCGATGTCTAGCCTCACCTAGTTAGTAGATATAAACATAAAACACACAATACACAACAAAAGAGACAAATATGAGCACACAAACACAACCTGATTTTTGTCATTAGTTCTCACCTCTATTTATACACATTTATGAATCTGGACCATTGATCATGAGCATAGATCAAGGGCTGAGATTCTCTCTTCTAGACACCTCTCCTCACTCTATTCAAACTTACTTATTACATCCTTATCTCCATCAACTACGTTGATTGACTTGTCTCTTACTTACTCATGCAAGTCATCAAGTCTAGTTTACATGCTCAACAGGTCATTATGCCACAAGTATGAGTTATGTATTCTAACACTCCCCCTTAACGAGTACATGTCTTAATATTTATCTGGTTAGGTCTTTATCATAGTCATGTCATCATCTTTTTTCATCTTCATGTGGTTGGAATTCCTTCAGTGTGCTACTTCATTTTACTAGATTCCCTTCATCATAAATCTTCTTTGAATTTTTCGACTTACCCCTAACCATTACAATGCTCAAGTGGTTTCAGTTCACCACTAACCATCACACCAAGTGGTTTCTAGGTAACCACACAATTTTCTTACAAGTGGTTTTGACTGACCGCAAACCTTTCACATAGATGGTTTCAGATGAACACAATGCTTGCAGACATAGATGGTTTTGGTTGACCACAAACCTCACACACGGATGGTTTTGGCTGGCCACAAACCTTGCCATAGATGGTTTTGTTTGACCATGAACCTTTCACACATAGATGGTTTTGGTTGAGCATGAATCTTTCACACATAGATGGTTTCAGCTGACCACGAACCTTGTACACAGATGGGGAAATTGATTTATAATGCACACACTCACTTGGGATTTCTTCACTATGAGCTTCATCCTCAAATTTTCTTCTTCTTTTGTACCTAAAAACCATTGATCAATGCTCGAACTTTAGTTTCTTCCTTTTGTCCCTTCAACCACCTGATCATTGATGTCCATATACCAATATAGACCCATCAAACTATGGTTCTACAAAGCACCAAGAGGGATCAAATCCCAGGTCTGTTTAATTCATTTTTTCATTTATTTAATATTTAATATTTATTTATTTTTTTAATTCACTTATTTGATATTATTTATTTCATTTGGGATAGACGAACACATCCCTCCCACCCGGGGTATATAAATGTGCCTCTTGACACAAAAAAGAAATCCATCTACTGAGATACATGGTGTCAACCAATGTACTCGCTAGTTCTCTAAGAATCCTTTTCAACTACATGGTCCATTAACACATTAGACTATCCTTTAATCATTACTTGGTCCCAACCAACTCACACTGTAAAATTACTCTATCTCCCATTCCCCCTCTTAATCGAAGATCTAACTTCTCTGATTACCATAAAACTTAGATACGAGTACACCTGCTACCCTCGTACCTACCTAGTGGTTAATTCCACAACTTGATGCCACATCCACTATATGCATAAGAGGGATACATGCTACATTATCACACTAATCCATGTAGGCCTGACTCAACAGGGCTTACTAAACACCTGGGGAATATAGTTTTCCTATGGCTAACCTTTACAACTTTGGACCAATTAATCTACGGGGTCTCTGGTACAACCTATCATGCAACCCCTATAACATATATGCATCATTTCATCTCAGGTACACCAAACATTCCACATTCTTTACTAAATTCCCAACAAATTACAAGCCCATTACATATGGTCATTTACATCTAATCATCAAGCATACCATATCTTCATCTGGAGTCTTCTTTGTTCATTACCTCTTCCAACGAGAGGCTTTATTCCTTGTCTTTCACCATTCGTTTTTTTTTTCTATCACCCTTTGTCTTCTACATCATGAGTTTGTCTTTTATTGTTTTAAAATGCTTCTTGCATCTTGTTTTTCCTTTCAATATTCTTTATGGATATGTTTCTTGTTGGAGTTGATCAAGATCCAACAAGATAACCTATGACAATGAATTGGAAAACTTAATTGACACACCACTTGCCATGATTTTACATCACTTAACATTTGATTTGGACTCAACTTTTGACTAGCTTAGCAAACAAACTCTCACTTTAACTTTAACTAGCACTCATTTTGACTCTTCTTGAAATTAATACTCTCTTGTAATGAATTTACATTTAAAGAATCCTTTTCAGAAAGATTTTATACTCATTCACTTGACCTTGACCTCTCTCTTGAACTTGACTTTGACCTCTTACAACTTGACTCAAGTTCCTCTTTACAAGAGAAAACCCTACATGATCATTCCAAATAATTTATCTATATACTCAATGAACCTTTTACAATTCGAAAGGACAACTTTTTACATACACTAGTATGAAAATATTTATAACTGTGATGAAAAGATTTATAAATGTGACCATATCCTTTGTGTTCCCTTCTAGTCACCATTTGAAACAACACTTACAAAAAAAAATTAAAGTATGGGGATACTACCACAATCATTACCTTCATTATTTTGGACATGGACACATTCCATTTCTCTTTTCAAAGACCCTTCTAATTTCCAAATCTATAAAAGTGACTTTGATTTCACTATTCTCCATTCTTATCCTTACAAACTCTTCCACGACTAGGCTTTCATAACATATGGCATTCCATGCATGTAACATTTAAAATTAAGATTAACTTGCCTCTTTTAATAGGTGCATACCTTTATGAGGGTGATTTCCACTTTAAAGAAAAGCACTTTTCAAATTTTCCACATGAAATCATTTTCTCCTAGATAACAATTCTTACCGCAGAACTCATGAAGGTTGTCGAAATGGAAACATGCTTATCCTTCTCAATGATGGAAATGAATTAACCATCATCATGCATCATTCAATCCATCACTATCAAAACCAAATGAACAATATTTTTTATTGATGATTACCGGGTGCAAGCCCTGGAAGTGATGGTTGATGCTATGTGATTCATTTTGTTTGTTTCAATCCCACTTCGTCAACCATGTGAGAATCACTAAATGCAATGATTCCTAAGTGGAATATTCAAATAATGATATTTATTGGTTAGTTGCGACTAATACTCATGGATATGGGTCACAGATTAATGACTTACTCTACACAATTAATCCCAAAAATGATATCTAATATGTTGCACTGCAGAAGCCCCTCTATGCTTAAATAATAAGAGTGAAGGGAGATCTAACAAGATCGTTCATAAGGAACAATACTTTCTATGTTTTTTCAAATGGGGTAGCAAGCTAAGTCGACTTGATTGTGAAAAAAGATCCACAATTAAGCGCACTTGATCAAGAGGTGTCTTGGGATGGGTGACCACCCGGGAAGTCCTGGTTACTGGGTGAAAGCCCTGAAAGTGATGATTGATGCTATGTGATTCATTTTGTTGGTTATGCAATGAGTGTTAAGTGTTCTATTCCAATCATGAGAATTATTGGTTAGTTGCGACTAATACTCATGGATATGGGTCATAAATTAACGACTTATGGTCAGTTGCGACTAATACTCGTGGATATAGGTCATAGATTAATTACTTACTCTATGCAGTTAATCCCAAAAATGATATCTAAATATTTTTTAAGTTATAGGAAATCAACACTACCAGAAAATGTTTCAGACCTCCCGGTAGTGACTCCCATACAATAAAATTCAAAAGCACTACCATAAATTCTGACAATGACAATTTCTCATTGTTTTGTAAATTTCAAATTTTTAGCATATCTAGAAAGTTGTTAATCCTATTGACAAGCATCAACTATATGTTTCTTTACTTTCTAAAGTATGTTATATGCCAAATATACGATCGATATCTAAAATCAGAGATGGTCAAAGAAAAGGCATAAAAGTGGATCTGGAACTGAAAATTGGATTTCATGCTCCAAATCATGAAATCCAATAGTGATATGTATAGATAGTTTTTTTTTTCTAATTTTGGTTATGATCCATTAATTTTGGATCTTAGATCTATTTTTGAATTAATTTTGTATCTATAAAATACATACTGAAAACCGAAGAAAGGGTTCAGTTCTTGGATTTGGAAATTGGTTGTAAAGATATATTTTTAAGAAGAACTGTGGATTTAATGCATATATCACATTACTAAATAATTCTTGTGAGTTAAATATCAGATTATGTATCTTTATTTTCAAAACTTTTTTTGTTCCTTCTTATTTGGATGGGATTGTTGTTGATGTAGCATACATTAATGGTCTATTATCTATAGATTCTTCAATAGTGAAGCCTTACTATGATGTTCTATATTTCATAATTTTCATTTAAGTATTTATGTTGATAATTGGAAAGCATTTCTAGTTATTGAATATTCAACCCTATGAATGTATTAATTTAACAACTTGTGAGATTGTTATATTTATATATGTGCTTCTCCTTTCTTCCCTCTTTCACTTATTTGATACAAAGTGTTTGAACATCGATTTCGTTTTCCTTAAATCCATGAGATGTAATTTATGAGTCATGAGAGTTGTCCATTGTTTTGATATCCCAATATCAACTAACCTGATCCACCAAACAAAACACAAAATACTATATTTTAAGATGCCTAGGATTTTCTTTATTGTAGTCAAGAGAAAAATCTAGGAGATAACAATTTGAATGGTTAGTTATGCCATTTGGTTTAGGAAATGCACCTGTGGCATTTATGTGGGTAATGAATGATGTATTCATGCCTTTTATAGATTATTTTTTCATTGTCTACTTAGATGATATTTTGGTCTTTAGTCGAACATGGGAAGATCATGTAATGCATGTTGGGAAAGTATTTGAACTTTTGAAAAGGGAGAAGTTGTATGTAAATATGTCTAAATGTGAATTTGGAAAAAACTCTCCAGTTTACTTGGGTTATATTGTAGGTAATGGTCAGTTGAAGATAGATCCATCTAAGGTGGAAGTCGTCGTGAATTTTCTCAAGACAAACACTGCCACAAAATTCAAGAGACTCTTAGGGGTAGTACAATACTGGAAAAAATGTATTGTTGATTTTGATTTCATAACAACTCATTTGCATGGATTAACAAGTGTGAAACAAGTCTTTCAATGGGGAGGAAATAAACAAAAATCCTTCAAGACATTGAAAGAGAAAATAATTACCATAACAATTTTGGCTCTACTGGATCTGCAACAACCATTTGAAATACAAACTAGTGAAAGTATATATGCCATGGAAGAAGTCTTGATGCAACTAGGTGAACCTATTTGTTACCATTATGAAATTTTACTCAAGAAATAATTAACTATCCAACATATGATAGGGAACTATATGCTTTGGTACAAAGTGTTAAAAAGTGGAAGCATTACTTAATGGGGAAGGAAATAATAATTCACACAAATCATCAACAATTAAATTATTTGCAATCACAAACAAGGCTACAATAATCACAACACTTTAGATGGATGTATTTCTTACATAAATTTCATTTGGTAATTAAGTATAAGAAGGGATTTTTTAACAAAGTTGCAGACATGTTATCAAGACCAATAATAAATGCATCTACAATACTAAGGCATAATTCTTTCACTGATGAAATTTTTGTTGAACAATTTGCTAAATATGATGACTTTGAATATGTGTATGAAGCTCTAACTCATAGAAATAAAAATGAAGAATTGGATTATCATGTGCATGATAATTTATTGTATCATTTGGGAAAGCTGTGTATACCCAGGGATGAAAGAGAAAATGTAATCAAGGATGCCCATACATCTCTCATTTATGGTCAATTCAAGGTAGGAAGGATAGTGGCACAGTTGCAAATATATTATTATTTTCCTCGAATGAATGAAACATTTTCCAAGTATGTAAAAGGGTGTGTTTCATGTGCCACACGTAAGCCTAGAAACATAAAGTTGGGGTTATATACACCACTTCCAGTACCTTCTCAACCGTGGGAAAGTGTGTCCATGGATTTTGTGGGAGGTTTGTCGATGTCTAGAAGAGGTCATGATTATTTTTATTTCATAGTGGATATGTTCAATAATATGTGTATCTTAATGCCTTGTAAGAAGCAAGTCACAGCTGATCAAACATCATAATTGCTCTTTAATAAAGTTTGGGTTCATTTTGGGATTCCTATATCAATTTTATCTGATCGAGACTCTCATTTCCTGGGGAATTTGTTGTCTATATTGTTGGGATTTATGGACACTAAGTTAAATAAGAGAATTATTTTTCATTCAAGGACCGATAGGAAAACATAGGTGGGGAATAGGACAATGGTACATTTTTTTTGAGGGTACTAGAGTAAACATTCTAAGTTGTGGGATGAATAATTTCACTATGTACAACATGCCTACAATCGTGCAATGCATTCTTCTACTCAGATATCTCATTTTGAGACATGTTTATGGTACTTTCCTAAATCACCTATAGATTTTTCTTTCGGAGAAGCAAGTAAAGTGGATGGAAAATATTATGCCAAAAAAGATAAGAGGTTCATTCATAGTATCCAATAGGTACATCACGAAGTACATGTTAGAAAAAAAGGATCATGGAGTAATAAAATAAAACAAATGCGGAAATAAAACACAGAAGATACACAATACAATAGAGAAACAAATATACTTGGTTCACCCAGTGTGGGCTATGTCCACAAGAGAAATTGTCATATCCTTCATTTTTATTATCCAAGAAAATGAACGGATACAACTTACAACTCAACCAATGTAACTTCCTCTTATTTCTCTCAGAGTCTCCTCTCTCAGAATACAACATTCACAATAATACACAACCAAAATACAATTTATCATAAGAGAGTGTTTCCTTTTAGGGAAAAAAACCCTAAAAATAACTTGTACCGTCATATTTGTGACTTTATACTGAACGGTCTAGATTGACTATGAAATTACAATATTTTACAAGGAAAATTTTCCCACCCCCCAAGACCCCCCTGATGACATTTGTGGGGGGAAAGCACCCCCACAGCCCCCCATTATGGAATGGGGTCCAAGAACGACTAAAACAAACCTCTAAATTAAGAATATAATCAGGCTCCACAACCAACAATCTCCCACTTGGAGATTGATCACAACAACTCCACTATTGTTGTACTTGTTGGACTATACTGCACCTTGGACCTGGAAAATTTCTCATATTAACCTTTATGCTTTAAGACCAAATGAAATTGAAAAGGAACTCAATTTATCCCTGGTTACTCCCTTTGTTAACATTTCTACAGGATTCTAGCTAATATGTATCTTTTCCAAATTCAAATGTCCATCTTCCAAGAAGGATTGTATGAAATGGTACCTGAGTTTTATATTATTACTCTTTGAATGGAAGGATGAGTTATTTGAAAGATAAATTTCCCTCTCACTATCACAGTACAACTTTTTATTCTCATGCTTGTTTCCCAGTTCCTCCATAAACCTCTATAACCAAATCATTTCTTTATTAGCCTTTGTAGCAACAACATACTCTACTTATGTTGTTAAAAGTGCAACGACCTTTTGTAGTTTTGAAATCCAATTTAATCTAGTTCCACCTATAGTAAAAACATACCCTATGGTTCTCCTCCTACAATCTTTATCACCTACCATATATGAATCAATATATCCCTATAGAACAATGTCTGAACCTCCAAAACATAATGCACAAGTAGAAGTAACTCTCAAATACTTGAGAATCCACCTTACTACTTCCCAATGTTCCTTACCTAGATTGTTCATAGACCTTCTCACAACTCCCATTGCATGTGAAATATCTGGTCTTGTGAAAACCATCACATACATTAAGCTGCCAACTAGTGATGAATAAGGGACCCTAAACATGTTGTTTGTGGAGCCTGATTATCTTTCTGATTTAGAGGTCCTTGCTTTCAACTGTGTTTATACGCCATGAAGTATTTACACCCCATAAGTATGTACACTCTTCCACGCGGGGGAGTGCAAAGGGGGGGTACCCACTCTGCGGGGTTTGGGGGGGCTATCCCCTTGATTGGGGGGTCTGGGGGCAAGAGGGGGTTCGGGGGCGAAGCCCTTGAAGCAAAAATTGCCTTGTAAAAGTATATTGTAATTTCATTGTAAATCTGGACCGTTCATTATAACGTTGCAGATCTAACGGTAGAGATTATGTTAGGGTTTTTTTCCCTAGAAGGAAATCCTCTTTTATGAGGGAAATGTATCGTGGCTATGGTTGATGGTGAATATTGTATTCTGAGAGAGGAGACTATGATAGAAAGAAGAGGAAGTTACAGCAGGTTTTGTTGTAGGTTGTATCCCTTCATTTGCTGGATAATAATAAAGGAAGGACCTGGCAATTTCTCTAGTGGACGTATCCCACACTGGGTGAACCATGTAAATCTGTGTCTCTCTTGTATTGTGTGTCTTTTGTGTTTTGTTTCTGCATTTGATTTATTTTATTGCTCCGCGGTCCTGTTTTTCTAACAACTGGTATCAGAGCATAAGGTAACTCGCAGGAAAAGAGGGTTTGTGGTTCGAGTGGGAGCAATGTCAGAAGATGGAAAGTTTAGGGTAGAGAAATTTAACAGCCAAAACTACCAGTTATGGAAGATGCAGATGGAAGACTATTTATATCAGAAGGATCTATTCCTACCATTGAGCGGAGTAGCAAAGAAGCCGGTGGCCATGAAGGATGAAGAATGGGAGATTCTTGACAGAAAGGCTCTAGGAATGATACGACTGAGCCTGGAAGCATCGATGGATTTCAATATTTCGAAAGAAAAGACAACGAAGGGTTTGATGGACGCGTTGGCCAAATTGTATGAAAAACCCTCAACGTCGAATAAGGTATTTCTAATGAAGATATTATTTAATATGAAGATGTCAGAAGGTGGGTCTAATGCAGATCATTTAAATGAATTTAATACGTTTACTAATCAACTAAGTTCTGTAAAAGTGGACTTTGATGATGAGGTTAGGGCTCTTCTAATCTTATGCTCATTGCCAGAAAGATGGAATGGCTTGGTCATGGCTGTAAGTAACTCTGTTTCTAGTTCAAATACTTTAAAATTTGATGATGATGTTGGTGTTATCCTTAGTGAGGAAATGCGATGAAAAAGCACAGGTGAGACATAAGGAAATGCGTTGAACATGGAGAACAGGGGAAGTCAAAAGGATAGAGGAAAGGGCTTAGGAAACCGTGGAAATTCTAGGAAGGGAAGATCCAAATCCAGACTTGGAAAGATAGAGTGCAGGAATTGTGGGAAGAAAGGACATCTGAAGAAAGACTGCAGAGCTCCAAAGAAACAAAGAGATGGACAACAGGAGAGAAATCAAGAAGCAAATGTAACAAGTGATGTGTTACAATATGTTTTGATTCTTTCTGTAGATAATATTTATGAGTCTTGGGTAGTAGATTCAGGAGCTTCATTTCATGCCACACCTCATAGGAAACATTTTCTAGATTATGTTCAAGGTGATTTTGGACAGGTTCATTTGGGTGATGATAAACCATGA
>ML817398.1:15275-30275 GCA_009831015.1 Picea engelmannii | reverse complement strand
TGTTCCTTAATCATAGGATCTGAAAACATATTTTTTCATTGTAAATAAATACAAGTCCTGAGTGTTGTGTTAAGCAGCTAGGTTCTCTTAGAAGTTTAGCTCACAGAGTTCTAGGAGCTCGAAGAGGAGGAAGCTTGAATGTAAATCAAGAAGGAGAAGCTCGGAATCTAATTCCTGGAGCATACGTAGAGACTCATTGCTCTGTTTTGTAAAAATTGGGGAAATTCGAGTTTGTAAAGAAGGTTTTACTACTCTATGGAATTCAATCTCAGTATAGGTGATCATTCTATCCATTTGTGTATATTGTGATATTTTTGTTATCATTTATTGAATACGATTGATTCATTTATCAATCTGAAAGTATGAATTAAGACAATTTGCAAGGAAATGTAAGTTACAGAAAACGTTACAGTGGAGGAAGACCCTGGATTTTAAATAAAATCTGTATATGTTAACATTTTGTTCATCTGCGTATTGATTGTTGGAATATATATACGATCTGTCAATGTTGTTTGAAGACCCTCGGAATCAAAAACAATACAGAAACAAATTGATATTTTCATTCTGTACGTATCGGGGTTTATGGTGGAAAGTAGAGTAGAACTCGAGGAGATCAAGGATCGATGGTGTCAATCATCCAGGAAATGGACGAATGAGATCTATACGGATTCCAGTAACAAGAAATAGACGGCCCAGATCACAAGCGGAAGGCGGATGGTCAAATTTCAATGCGTTTTGGGGACTTCCGTTGAGGCCACGCGTCCATCGGTGAATGGGAACGAAAATGTCATGGTAAGTATAAGAACGGTGTTAAATTGATTTCCGTTGGGGCCTTTGGTCATATTTGAAAGTTATGTGGTGTTAAAAAATGATAAAGTAAAATCATTTCCGCTAGAGCTAAAATGTGGAAGGTGCTTAACATCAAATGTGAAGTCATTTCCGTTGGGGTTTAAGTTAAAGAGAAGTGTTAAATTCGCTAAGCAGAGAAGTCTCGTTGATTTTAATAGAAATGTTATCATAATGACAGATTACTACTTTTAGTTCTGTCACCGATTAAATTGGAAATTAGAGAAGTTTAGTTCTGTCAAAGAATGATGAAGACCATATGCAAGAAAGATTCCAGTACAGAAAATGGCGGAATTGAAGATCTGCTTCGACATAGCAGGGCGTGCCTGCATTACCCGAAGTGTACATCAACATAATTTCCCCTCCCAGAGAAGAAATAAACCTTCTGGGTCTACCCCAGGAAAGATTGATAACCCAAAGAGAGAACCCTTGAAATGTTGGGGTTGTGGAGAAGAACATCTACTGAGGGACTGCACGCACCTACAACAGAACAATCAGAGAATTTACAATGTTCAAGAAGCTACCGCTGTCAATGACGTGGCCAAGAGTATGCTGCAAATTTATGCAGCCTTGGATAATAAACAAGATGACCACGAAGCTTCAATGGTGGAGATGGAAGGTATGATCACCAACCATCTAGTGTCTATTCTAATTGACCTTAGTTCAAATTTGAGTTATATAGATCCTAAGGCTGTTGATAAGTGTAAATTACAACCACATAAACATGCCAAGCCATGGTTGGTACAGTTAGCCACTGGCACCAAAATAAAGGTAGCGGAGGTCATACCAGCTTGCCAATTCACTATGGGTGAATTCCCCACCCAAGCAACCCTTAACATACTACCCCTAGGATCGTATGACCTATTGATTGGTATGGAATGGATAACCACATATAAATCCAGAGTGGACTGTTACCACAAAACCTTAGAATGTGTAAGCGAAGAAAGACGAAGGATAACCCTTCAAGGGATCCAAAAACTTGTCTCGGTGAGATGAATATCAACCCTGCAAATGAGAAAGTATTGTAGAAATGGATGTCCACTATATGCAATACAGGTGTTGGAATTAGTTGAAGATGAAAAACCAAGCCTCGAAGACCACCCCACACTAAGAGAATATAGAGATGTATTTCTGGAAGAGGTATCGGGTCTACCTCCGAGAAGGGACATTGACTTCTCGATAGAACTTGCACCAACAGTAATGCCAGTGTCTAGGACACCCTATTGGATGAGCACACCTGAGCTAGTTGAGCTTAAATTACAACTAAAGAAATGATGGACAAAGGCTATATCCAACCCAGTGTTTCCCCATGGGGAGAACCAGTTCTATTTGTAAAGAAGAAAGATGGTACCCTCCGACTGTGCATATATTATAGACAACTCAATAAGGTAACCATAAACAACAAGTACCCCTTCCCAGGATCGATGACCTATTCGATCAATTGGGAGGTTCTTCCATCTTCTCAAAGATTGACTTGAGATATGGATACCATCAAGTCTGAATCAAGGGTGAAGACATCCACAAAATTGCCTTCAGGACGAGATATGGTCACTATGAGTTTGTGGTAGTACCATTTGGATTAACCAATGCCCCTGCCACTTTTATGTGCTTGATGAACAATGTGCTCAGCAAATTTCTAGACAAATTTGTACTAGTTTTTATCGACGATATATTAATTTACTCCAAGAATAGAGAGGAACATGAGGAACATCTTAGACTTGTGCTTCATGTGCTAAGAGAACATCAGCTCTATGCCAAATTTAACAAGTGTGACTTTTTCCAGAAGCAAATACATTACTTGGGCCATATCATATCTGAAGAAGGAGTAGTTGTAGACCCTGACAAGATCAGGTCTATCATGGAATGGCCTACCCCAAAGGACATTTCAGATATCAGATCCTTTATGGGCTTAGCAGGATACTATAGGAGATTTATAAAAGGATTCTCCAAGATTGGTTGTCCAATCACTTCCCTCCAGAAGAAGGGAGCTAAATTCACGTGGACACAAGAATGTGAAGAAAGATTTCAATCCCTAAAACATCTACTGACCCATGCACCCGTGTTGAAGATAGTTGATCCCAAAGATGACTTCCTCATGTGCACAGATGCCTGCAAGGAAGGGCTCGGAGGAGTCCTTATGCAAGGAGGAACTGTAGTTTTCTATGAATCCCAAAAATTGAATGAACACGAAGTCAACTATGTGACCCATAATCTAGAACTAAGCACCATAGTGCAGGCCTTAAAAATGTGGAGGCATTACCTCCTGGGAGGGAAATTTACTTATGACAGACCATTGTGGATTGTGATATATGTTTGACCAACCAAATCTCAATGCCAGACAAGCTAGGTGGATGGCCCTTCTTAGTGAGTTTGATTTCGAAATCAAACATATCAAAGGAAAGGAAAATAAGGTGGTCGATCCCCTTAGTAGAAGTATGAAAACAATTCACCTAACAACGGTGAGCACATGTGAGACAAATGTCAAGGAAAGAGTTAAGAATGCACAAGAAACAAACACATTCTTCCAAACCGTGATTTCGTACCTGGAGCAAGAACCCACAGGGATAAAGTATGAAGGCTACCAGATGATAGATGGAGGTTTGCTAACTTACAAAAACAGATTGTATATTCTAGATTGTGATGACTTGAAGAGGTTCATAATGGGTGAACTACATAAAAGACCATATACTGGTCATCCAAGATACCAGAAGATGATCACAGCCACCAGGAAACAATTCTATTGACCTGGATTGAAGAAAGACATAGTTGAGTACTTATCCAAATGCATAGAATGCCAACAGGTTAAAGCAGACAACGACACCCAGCAGGATTATTACAACCTCTACCAATCCCGAAATGGAAATGGGAAACCATCTCCATGGATTTCATCACCAGATTACCAACCTCAACCAAACAAAATGACGTCATCATGGTAGTGGTGGATACATTGAGCAAGTCCCCTCATTTTATCCCCGTCAAGTCTACTTGCAAGGAAATAGACATCGCCAACATATTCACGAAGGAGATATTCAGACTACATGGTATGCCTAAAGAGATCGTGTATGACAGAGACACGAAATTTACTTCCAACTTTTGGAAATCCTTGATGGTTGGTTTGGAGACCAAATTACTGTTTAGCACAGCCTATAATCCTCAAACCGATGGGTAGACGGAAAGAGTGAACCAAATACTAGAAGACATGCTAAGGATGCATGTAATGCATCAACCCAAAAAGTGGGAATATTACCTGCCACTGGTGGAATTTGCCTACAACATCAGCTACCAAGAATCCCTGAAGACGAGTCCTTTCGAAGTCCTCTATGGTAGGCTGTGAAACACTCCATTCACTTGGAGTAATCCCATAAACAGAATTACTATTGGACCCGACATGTTGAAAGAAATCGAACAACAAGTGATTCATATGAAACAAAATCTAAAGGTCGCTCAGAACAGACAGAAAAGTTACGCCGACCAAAAGAGAACTCCAAGAGAATTCAAGATGGGAGACCATGCATATCTTAGAGTTGGGCCCAGGAAGAGTTCCCTGAGGATGGGAGCTTGTGCCAATTTGGCACCTCGGTATTTTGGACCCTTTGAAGTTCTAGATAGAGTGGGACCTATAGCCTATAGGCTAGCACTTCCTCCCACAGTAAAAGCACATAATGTTTTCCATGTTTCATTATTGAAGAAATATGTACATGATTCTAATCATATAATTGACTGGTATGTGATCCAGGTGGAACCGGAGGGAGAATTCCTGCCAGAACCTCAATGCATACTGGACAGAAAGGAAACCCCACTCAGGAACCGAACCATTGCACAGGTCAAGGTGCAGTGGAAACATTTTGGCCTAGATGAGGCTACGTGGGAAATGGAAGATGCCATGAAACAGGCATATCCAATTTTGTTTACTTCTATACATACACATCATATTGATAGATAGAACATCGAGGACGATGTTCCTTTAAGGGGGAGGGAATTGTAACACCCGGTTTCCCCCAGTCTATAAAAATAACTATATTGGTCAAGAACTATGGAAAACTCAAAGATGTGAATGTTTGATTTGACGAACTTTTGTATAAAAGGTTGATGAATGTAAATTATGTTATGAATATGTGTTGCATAACTGCTAGAAGGGGGATGTGATAAAAGAGACCATGATGGCTAATGAGAGGTGTTGGAAGGGACCTGGAATGGTTGTGCTAACTTCCACCGAGTCGGTACCGTACTGGTTTTTACTTGCTCAAAGACCAAAGAAACTCTCTGACCCTAGAATGGATTTTCCATCAAATTGGTAGGTGGGGAGGCTCCTCAAGAGTTAATGAGGGAATGGGGGTGAACATCCCATCCGTAAAAATATCCCAGACCTAACCATGGAAGGGGAAATTCATTCCACAACCAATCTTGCAGAGAAAAGGCAAGAGAGGAGGTGTGGTAAAGGGTAGAGAGAGAGCGTGCATGACAAGGATCGCGGAAGAGAACTGGAGAAACTATGGAAATACAAGGATTTCTGAACATAGGAGAAGGAGAGTAACCTTTGTCCTGGATTATTTTTTTGTATCAGGAGAAGGAGAGTAACCTTCATCCTTGACTTTCGTTGAGCTACAAGTAGGAGACTGAATCTCAAAGCATCATGGTCTAGCTCGGGGGTGGCTAGAGGTAAATCCGTTTGGAGTCACTGAGCCTATGGTTGGGTGGAAATGAGCACCCCTCTCAGTAGTTGCATCATGCCTATTGGAACTAATAAGTGTTTTATGCCTTGTATTTTGAATTGAATATCATGAATACATGCTCATGTTTATATGCCCATAATCATTTCTGTGTGAAATGATTGCCTAATGTTTTAGACTAGAAATAATGGATGCATGTGTATACTTACATGCCATAGTTGGTTTCTGTACAAATGACTAAGTCTAGGGCATGATTTCGCTCCACCGAGAATCGTCTTGTTTGCTTGATTCTCGTAATATTCTAGGAAGGCTTCTCGAGAGTACTCTTCCCCGGGAATTACCCCATAAACCTTGGAACCATACCGAACCTTTACCCAGAGACTCAACTAAGATCAGGGACAATTGCCCAAGAACTGTCTGAAGGTTCATGCGATCCGGATCAGGAAACCTTATGCAAGAAAGAGTAGCTCTCTAAGATCTTGGAGTCGTGGAAGTTTGAAGCTCCGAGAGGTTGAATTTCGTGATTCAAGCTCAGAAAAGATAGCGAGTCTGATTATTGAAAGAATACCTCATTGTTTGGTAGACAAACGGTCGGAATCCTTTCGGAAATACCCCAGACCTATCAAGACCGATGGCTCTAGAGGAGGAGCATAGGCGTTAACACCTGGACCCTTTTTGCTCTATTGACCGTCGATCTTAACCTTTGCATAGGCGGGAGAGTGGATTCAACAACGTCCTAAAAGTCCTGAAGTATTTGGAACCATCCATCGGCATAGGACGCATGGCAGTCAGGTAGCATTTCATTGACTCACGACTTGGAGGATCAAGGGCAGGACTGCATGAACTCACAATTCGCAAAATCGCAATGTAATCATGGTTGTTGGATCCAAACCACAGGAGAACCGTTGGATCAGAACCTCCGCATGGTATCGCGTATTGGGTGTTCAAAGGTTGAAAGAACTTCCTTTCAACTGTAAATCTCGCAAAGTGTCGAGCACTGAGGGTTCATGCGAACACGTGTCACATCCATTAGGTGGGGACCACCTGGTTGACAGGTGGCATAGCAACAAGCGCCCAGAGAAAGGTGGGAGCGGGTGACAGGTGATGGACACACGTCACCTAGGAAAGAGTCAACCCATTGTTGACTTATCGTGGCTAGAGGTTTCATAAGATGAAGAAGTTGCACCTTGATCGCTAAGGTCGTGAAACGTCGAGAGCCGAGATCTCGTGCGATAGGCGACAGCGATACAGTGCGTAAGCCAAGTACAGTGGAGGAGACAAGTGGCGTGTATGCATCACTTGGCAGAGTCCACGTAACGTTGACGTCTCACATCTCGGGGATTCACAAAGGAGGAGCATGAGGGCTCAACACTCCAACTAGAAAAGTTGCGAGTTGCAAGTAGTGCTAGTGTTTAGCCTAGCCTACGGTTATATGTAGCGGGCGCTAGTGAGGAGGGAGCCATACGCATATCACATCTCGGGTATCAACGTTTGGAGAAAAAGGAGTCGAGAGCCTTGACTCTCCAACTCGCGAGTTGCGAGAGGCGCTTGTGCTAAGGCCAGGTTGTGATCACTTGGAGGAGGATAAGGGAAGAGATATTGTCTGCGCTAGGCCCCATAGAAATTCGGGAATTCTATCCCTCGAAGAAAAAAAGAAAAAGACGAAAAATCTAGGTTGTCGTAGTAGGTGTGTGACATGTTGGTGATACTGGTACATGATTGGTAGAGGGATATGTTGTTGATGCTTGAGCATCTAGTTGAGAAGTGTTCTTGGTGATCATGGATTTGCTATCGTTGATGTTGGGTATTGGTGACAGGGATAGGTTGATGTGATAGGTTGGATATAGTGACAGATTGACAATGACAGGCTAATGTGATAGGTTGATAGTGACAGGTTGGTGATAATGACAGGTTGGATACATTGATAGGTTGACATGTTAGAGGTTTATGTGACAGTGGCAGTGGCAGTAATAGTGACAATGAAAGTGACAGTGGTAGTGACAGTGGCAGTGATAGTGACAGTGATAGTGAAAATGGTAGTGACAGAGACAGTGATTTTAGAAGTGACAAATTGGTCTATACTTATATTTCAAGGAGGTAGGACGGGGCAAAGAAAGAGAGTTGTAGCCTCTTTCCAGTTGGTGTTGAAGAACATAAAGAGTTGGAGCTTCTTTCAGGTTGGAGCCTAAGAATAAGGGGGTTGTAGCCTTCTTTTAGTTGGAGCCAGAGAATTCATGGAGTCATAGCTTCCTTTAAGTTGGAGCCTGTAAATAGGGGGTAGTAGCTTCCTTTAGGTTGGATCCTGTAAATAGGGGATCGTAGCCTCCTTCCAGTTTGTTGACGGGCGAAATTGATCGTCCGTCAGCTAGAAGAGTGGATCCGTTCCAGGGTTGTCTAAATAACCCAAGCCATTTGGGATAACCCACCCTGACGGGTTTAGCGGCTCCGTTAGCTGATCTAAGTCCTAAGAAAACAAAAGAAAACTACTCTAAACTAACTAATCTAACTAAAAATAACTATTAAAACAAACTAATAAACAAATCTAAACTATTATATATACAAGCTACTATCTAATACTACACAACTATAATTCTATAAAATCAAATGTTCAATTACTAATAGAGTCAAATTAATTTACAAATGTACAACATTTACAAATTACAGATTTAAATGAAAACCTGAAAAACTCATTTGTAATATGTCCTAAGACAGCGAGACTATTGTTTTTGATTTTATAATTTTATGAAAAGAAATAACATAAAACTAACTAAACTAAGCAACTAAAATAATAACTCTAACTATGAATCTAAATTACACATATATCTAACTAAACTACTTATACTATACTAACAAATTAACTATTACTAAATAAAAAACTAACCTGAAGTAACGCTCCATGTTTATCCTGTGTATGCAATGATTGTCTTAGCTGATCGGAGGGAGGAGACCCGCACTGGATTATCCACGAGCTTCTCGTAAACTGGAAGCAGTTGTGCTCTTCAAGTATAATTACAGGACATACAAGACATAAAAATTTACAGCAACCTTATGATTTATAAATCTTCACAGTTAGATAAATCCGTAGGCAAAGATCTATACAAAATGATTCAATTAACGAAGAAGAGAAATATGTGATTCATTAATTGAAACAAAGTAATTGTTGTACTTTTAAATAATGAAAGAGATCATATATGGATAGCACATTAATCAAATCATATCATCCTGCAATAGATTATGATAGCTAAAGTAGTCTATAATCAACTGCAAACTAACATGCATAAAACTTGAAACAAAAGTTTGATATAGTGAAAGCGAAAGCTGTTACAAGACATCAACTTTCATCTCAGTCTGAGTCATAAATCCATAGTCTGGTTCTCCCACAAGTGAGGATGATGTTTATTACAAAAAATAACAAGTATTTAAAGACCTCCCACAGGGTAAAACATCCCTGTGGGACTTATCAAAACAGTTTACAGGAAATCTGGAGATAATCTCCAAAATCTGACTAAACTAACACTTAAAATAAAAACTACATCACACAAATATCTCCTAAAATGCCACAACATGCCCAATTGATCATGGAAATTTGTATGTACCTAAACAAGGACAAAAATAGACAATATTAGAGGATATTTTATTAATAAAATTAACAAAAATCTAATTTCTAAGACTAGCTACAGAATCTTGCGATTCTGTAGCTGGTCTAAATCAAACACAGAATCGTTTTAAAATCAATTCGAATCTTAGAAAATATATTCAAACTATTTAAAAATATTTGATTGCTAAAAGCATCATTCAAATCGACACTTGTATGCAAATTGCACAAACTCAATCGTATTCAACCAAATGATGATAGAGATGGATATATTCTGTTTAATTCGTTATCACCAATTCGGGTTAACAGAATCGTATTGGATAACTCAACAACAATGAAATAGTTTCATGGACCAATTGAAATCAAAACCAACAGTTTATGTTGTTCTAGCCATTAACAAAATCACTTCGAATCCAAACGAAATCAACAAGATCGTTTTCTCAAATTGATAGCACTATATTAAACATAAACAAGTGATCCATGCTGTCAGCGAATCAAATGAAAACTGGTATGTAAATTATCACAAACGAAATCATAATGGAATTAATCGATTGATAATAGGATCTGTGGGACTCGTCCAACGTTTGTTATTGCCAATTGAGGGAAAACAAAATCGATTGATAGTCAACGAAATCATTACTTGAATCAATTTCAAAAACGAACTATTAGTTGGGTTTCCTCATACGAATTCAACAGAGGCAAAATCGTTTTTGAAAATCAAAACCAATAGAACAGTATCAAATCTACTTTCGATATCAATCTAACTCAAAACGGACAATCGTGCTAACTCAAAGACATGCATCAATCAAATCAAAATGAATCGAAACAATTTGTGTTTGCTACAGCCGTTATGAATCAACATAGGTCCACGATTATAGCAAGTAGATCTTCTGCATAGGTCAAAGATAATTAAAATCCAATCCAGAATACTAATTCAATACAGAACATAGTCGCTTTGAGTAATCGCAATCAACATAGTTGTTTTGAATTTATTAGGAGCAAACGAAACTAATTAAAATCATACCAAATCGACTATCAAATAGAAATTGATCCACAAACAAACCAAACCGAATCAAAATCAATGAATTGCTTGTACTAAACTGGGCACGACAAATCGCACAACCAAATCATATGTACATTTAAATTTAGTAAATTGAACCTAATGTACAGGATCCACAACATAACCGTTTTTTATAATCAAACTATGACAGGGTCCTTTCGAATAATGGACAAAGCTAATCGGAAACCAAAACTCGATTCATTATATTAATCTAAGCAATTCATAAAACGAAAATGATATTGAAATTCATACCTGGATAACAGAAACGACTTGGTCATGATAATTTGGAATTGACGAAGGTTGTAGCCGATTTGACATTCCTAAAAATGATCGAACCAGTGGTTCTCTGCTTCTTGTCATTAGCTTGAAGCCTGTCATTTTCTCTCAACAGCACTGTGACTTGGTTCTCTAAAGATTTGATCTTCGATTGTAATAAGGGAACGTCAGTGTAGTAGCGCTCCAGCCACACATCACATTGGCTGCATGACGACTTCTCGGGCTTCGAAATTGCAGGCGAGGGTTTTTTTGAATCACCGAGGGTTTCATTATGTAGCTTAATCCCTGGGTATCTAGGATTGTTCTTTAGGCACGGGGGCAAATTAGAAACGTAGTCATAGGGTGGCTCGGGGCATAAGCCATGGGAGTAGGGATATTGTCCAGCTAGAAAACGCTCGACATCAGAGTCTGAGTCCTCACTGAGAACTATGGGCTTTTGCTCAGCGTTTGGTTTAGGTTTACTCTGGGCAAGCCTCGATATCAATCGAGCATTCTTTTTACTTTTTCTATCGACAGTAGGGTTACCTTTAACCTTTTTACTCACAGGCTTCTTAACAACCTGGGTCTTGTCTATTAAGATGTCAGGTAGGTCGATATCAGGGTCAAACGAGGGTTTGGGAGAGGGCAGAAGGACATGGAAAGGAACGGGTGGCCTAACCATAGTCTCTCTAACCATAGACTTGTCGATTTGGACAGGCTCTGAATCAACAAAGCCATTTCGAGAGATAAAAGCTTGCCAATTATCACCGTGAAGATTTAAGTGGTGAACGATGATGAGTTTGATCAGCTCGTGGTGGAACAAGCTACTATCGGCCTTCTCGCGTTTAAACCTGTTAGCCATTTTGTACAAAGTACGCAAGTAGTAAAATGGCATGTTCAATGGATAATCCATGAATTTCATTAACAGTCAAAGGTGATAAAGAAAAACCAGTCCATACTGACCCTCACAGGTCACAAATTGTTTAACCACCATCAAAAGATCGTGCCACCTAGGCTTAAGTGTGGAAATAGGCATACCTTTGTCACAGGATGTGACCTTTCATGATACGAACAGTAATGGCCATGGCACCTCATCAACTTTAGAGTTTTTAAACCATCGTTGGCCCGTGGCTGCTAATCTTGTGGCAGAGCTAATGAACTCTTCACTGATTTCAAGTTGAATGTCACCTACTTTGGCCCTACACCCATCAAAGGTAAGGGCGAATTGTTGTGCAACAAACAGATTGAAACCCTCGAACCTCTGTATAAACGTGAGACAACCATTATCTTGTAAATCCTTACGGGCGTTATCAAAGAGTAACAGAGCTTGACTACCGTTCGGCTCAATTTGCACCACCGGTGCTATAGAGAGGAACACACGGTGGGCGATGTGAACGAGCCAGGGTTCAAATCACAGCATACATAGGAGTAGAATGCTCACAGGCTTACCCGAAACTAGAAAGGTGAAACAAGGATAGGGATAAGCATTAATGACATATCGTTCGAAGGTGGTGGAGCTATTTCTGCCCATGCAAAATAGTTATTACCATGGTACAACCGTTGGTGCTTACAACTATTCAAATCACAATGTGTTAAAACTATGCCACTTCAATCAATCAATCGAAACCTTTGGTAAGTGGATAAAACATTCGTGCAAGCAAAAGTTATAGTTTCAAAACCAAAGCAATAAATCAAAATCGCACCAAGGGTTTGGTTATATGAAACATGTGTTGTATGAAACGATTTATACCAAGGGTTTTGCCTCAACACAAACGTGTTTTTATGAAATCAATGTGCCAAGTGAATCGATCAAAGAACATATAAATCCAACTACCAATGCATCATAAACTTGATCAAAAGAATATCGCCACAGTCTTGTAAACGAAGTCTCAAATAAGAATGTCAAAAGAATAATGATCTTGGAATCTTGTCAATTGTGTAACAATAAAGAAATTCAAAAACATGATGAGCATATAAACAAGAGAGATCATAACAATCCGGTAACGATTTTAATGTGACTTCGTAAACCAAGTTTTCATGCTTTCAGTCGTGAAAACAGGAACCAAGATAAGTGTGCACATAGAGAAAAAATAATAGTGTCATTTTATTGAAGAGATTGTGACAAAATCAAAGTTTGCAAAACACTGGTGTAGGCAGCTTATAAGGACAGTATGAAAATGTGAATTCGCTGCCAACACAGTTGTAGCTGGAGAATTGGGAGTTGGTACCTCCAATGAATGTATTCTTTGATATATAAGAAATCGTTTCATGTTTTTCACACATTTGGGTTTCCACTTAAATTCTGGTGTACTATGTATTTGATGTGATGTTTTTGATGTGATGATTCTTATAATTATATGTTTATGATATATTGAATGATAGATGATACATTGATGATATAATGCTCATAATATTGAAATTTATATATTTCCATTAAATGTGATAAAAGTGTTTATACCTATTCACCCACCCCCTCTCAATATTAAACTAGACCTAAACTCTCTTCTAGACCAATTGGCAAATAGTGGAATCAAAGGGAATGTTAGCTCTCTTGTCGTCGATGGAAGTCATAGCTCTAGCCTTGCACTTTATCTCCCCCTCCATGTCTTGGGAATATGACCATGGTTCTTGGTCTTAGTGGACCCCTTCCCTTTTCTTGTCGCCCCCCTTCCTCGACATGAGACCCTCCTCCCCTTTGATTTGTGTCTTGTCGTACCTTCCCCTTGGTTTCATCCACCCTTGTCTTTCCCCCCTCATATCCCTAACTCACCTCACCTTCCATCCCTCTCATGTCCCATCCCCCTCATCATCTTGTTCGGCCTTTACTCCCTAATAGGGATGGGGCATTTTCCCCACATATTCGACTCACCCCCTCCCGCTACACTCCTGCCCATACTGCCTTCCTTTCTTCCCTCATGTGTATGTCCTTCCCCTCTTCTGTTCGCACGAAGCTGCCATGAGGATTGGCAGCTCCCATGCTCCCTCGGGTACCCCCCCTTGCACTCAAACCCCTTTGGTTTCATATTCCCCAGGACTTGGTTCACTTTCTCTCAAGCATCATATCTCCAAATGGGAAAGGACAGACAGGATTCAACACCAATTTTCCAGGTACGAGGGACTCCACTTCAACCCAAATCTGGAAGCAAATGACTGTATTACCAATTTAGGCTCAAGCATTCAATATCGGCTCCAACATCTTTTCGTCAAGTGGCAACAAAGTTTGGATGACACCTCCAATATGGCATACATACATTCAGGTTCAAATTTGAGGATGTTCCAGCTACAACAGGAACTAAATGGCCTATGCTCTCTAGTCATCATTATTCAGGGGACAGTGGGCAAGTTGGCATCCCAGGTTCTAGTTGTGCTCGAGATTTCAATGTAACAAAAGAAATATTTTTGGTCTCTCCACGATGAGGTTGATGCTCTCCGCAATCAATTAGAAGTGGGCTTCAACCTACATTTAATGGACGTTATGGGATTGCTTCAGCAGGCTCAGAATCAGCCAACTCTAGCCCGCGTCTGTAGTAGATCCCCGACCTTAATGAAACGGCCCCCTCAGCAGATGAGGGTGAGGAAATGGAAGAGGTCGAAGATTAGAATAAGTCCCCACCTAATTAGCTTTGCATGAATTTCCAATTTTAGTTTTGTCTAGGTGTGTTCTACAGGGTTTACCCTCATAAAATTTTTGCTTGGAAAGGTTGTCAATCTTCTCCAGTTCATTGTATCTCTCAAGCCCAATCTAGTCTGGCTTCAGCTCTGATATCTCCACCCGCTATGCCAGCCTTTATATAATACAATTTTTCCCGTTTTAGTCCAAATACAAATAAAATAAATAAATAAATATTTTTACTGATATAATATTTTTATTGTTGGAGTATAAACATGAACTATGTTTTAGAATTATTGTAAAAAATTGTTGGATCTGCATATTTTTATATTTGAGTGGTTAATTTTGTATAATTCAAAATCCCCAAGAATATTTTAACACATTAAATCTATTTCTGTATTCTTATTCTAAAATACAATTTAAATAACAAAAAATTATGATTTTGTATAAATTCATTTAATCAAATTTAAAATTAAAAAACTGTTAATATCCATGAGAGCAGAGGCACACAGTATTCACACACAATTACCTTATCATATTGCACACATACATATGTACATATATAGTTGAACTCAGATTCAACTTACCCCAAACATAGCTATGGAGGTTGAGAGAATATCTCAACAACTCCTACAAATTTTCAACCAACTCCAAACCAATCCCTAAATTAATCATTAATTCTAACACCCTCCCTTAATGATTACATTACAAATAAACCACATATTACAATTCTCAAATCACAACATAAATCTCTGTTTGATCTGGCCTTCATCAACTCCTACACCCACTCTGATGCCTCTGGACTGCACTCTTTTTCTTCATCTTCTTCGAGCTTACCATTCAACTCATTTAAAGCATAAATGCTTCAGACCATCATTCATGAACTTGTACAATGGACAATTTGACAACTCGGCTCATCGGGGCTTCCGTGATAAAAGATGTCAATTATTGATGCATTCTATGA
>ML817397.1:71249-90883 GCA_009831015.1 Picea engelmannii | reverse complement strand
CTTCTAATCAATATATTTTAAATAAATGGTATGCTTTAAAGGGTGAAGGGAATTGATTATGGTCAAATATGATGATAAAATAGTGAAATGAAGTGAAGGAAAGGAGGTATTTTAGGATCCCATCACTACACTTGGAGTATTTCGCCTTTTGTGCTATGGAATAATGTTTTTTGGTTATGGTTGATGATGATTATGGTGTGCTATCTCTTGGAGGTCATTTTTTTGCTATTGTGGAGGTTTACTTTGGCATGTTAAAGGATTTTTCTTAAATGGTATGGTTTCTAATTTGTTATTATCATTTTTAATTCAGTTTGGGGTTGTTTTGGCCAAGGCTAAATAGGGAGTATAAGGATATACACCTCTATCCTAGTTTCCACCATAATTGTCAAGATTTTAAAGTTATTTTGCAAGGGTTTTGTTGAGGAAGTAAGAGGATTTAAACCCCTCATCTTCAAACCCTATCTAGGTTACTTATCTTGGGAAGTAAGAGGATCTACACCACCAAGGGTTTAGTAATTCTATCCCTTATTTTTTGACCCCATTAACCCATAACTAAAGGCACTAATCATGTATTGGAGAAACAAAATATTGCATTGGGAAACATAATTTCTTGTCATATTTATTTTTGCAACTTGGATTATGTTCTATGTGCCTTGAGCACCTCACAACCACTAGGGTGTCCCCATCAAAAGGATAGTTCTTATTGTTGTTACAAATTTACATCTCCAACCATTAGGGCTGCAGAAGCCCTATTCTAATTTCTTGAATAACTCTCTGATCAACCATTGGAAATTGCCTAAAGTTCGCACATTTTTCTTTGTTGGTCTAGTGCACTTTTGGAAAGGTTTGGTGGAGTTTCAGTGGTTGATTTAATTGCTGTAATACATTGATTTTTACAGCCAGAAGGATGATATAATTTGTTGTAGAAAGTGTTTACAACAACCTTGTCTTTTGATGCTAGTATCTTGGTCTTAAATCTTAGTTTTTCTAGTATTTAGCTAGTATTTATCTTGTATATTTCACTTGATTTATAGAATTTATATTGAAATATATGCTTTTGTTTCTTGTGTCTTGTGTAGGTATGATCAAAATCTGGACCAGGGGTCAAAATTTAGCCCAAAAATCAATGTTCTCGGAATTGCCTCAAAACAAATGGGTACGTAGCCCTCGTCATCACAAATCCAACGCAATTCATTTCGTCTCAAACGGACGTCGGGAGCGAGAGATATCGCGATCTGTCCGAATCGTCAAACATGGAAAAAAATGGACGCTGACTGTGCAGTGCGTACAGTTCATACAGATGTTGACTTTGAATGTTTGTACAATGACGTGGCATGTCCGTACACTGAAGTGACAGAAGTGACATGGCAGATTCTGGTTGGCAGGTGTGGTCGAATCATTTGTCAACACGTGGCATGTTTTTGGCAAATGGTATGATGCCACGTGGCCTAATCATGGGCTGCCACATGGCACCCCTTTATTGGTTGTTGGTTTAATGGTTTGTTCAAAAGTTTGTGGAGTCCGTGGGAATTGAACCCCAGACCTCCCCCTTTACCAAAGCCTTTGCTAACTCTACATTGTCAACGCGCCCTATTGTGGTCTTTGTATAGTTAATGGTTTTAATTATATTTCAATTGTATTAAAGTGTGGTTTGGGGCGCGTCCGGGCTGGGGCTTAGCCCCAGCCCCGGTCGCATGCATTTATATATGACCCCGATTTTATATATGTATACACGGAGCACGCGGGGGGTGTTTCATATATGGCCCGTGGTCGTATTATTATTACATGTGACCATATATATGTGTATGCACGTGGATATAACAGCCCCCGGTCACATTGTATTGCCATATGACTACGTATAACAGTTGATGCATTTTTTAATTATGGTTTGAACGGTTCAACCGACCCGCCATGTGTCATGGTGTTATTTGCTATGAACTTAGCCCCTTTTTGCGCTAGCCCGTGGTTTCGGGTGGTTGTTCATATGCCCGTGGTCTTGGCGGTTAGGGGCTGGGCATGCCTAACCGTTCGACATTTTATCCAGTTATGTGGTGCTAGGTTTAAACACACATTTTGGAGTGTGTTCTTGGTTCAAGCACACAGAGGTGCATTTTGGCAAACCAGTTTCAGAAAACTTGAAGGAGGAAAATGGAGGAGGCCTAACTTCTTCATCTTTTGGCCGATTGAGGTGTCGTAAAAGCCCAGCTATGGGGTTTTGGGATGTGTTGAATCCATTGGCACTTTTATAAAGTCCATTTGAAGACTTCTTATGCAGGTTTTTCACCATTGAAGTTTCAAGAAGCTCTAGGGAGTTTGAAGCCCTCATTGATGGAGGACATGTTTTGGTAAGCCTATGTTTGTTTTCTATGATTGAATAATCATGTTTGGATAATTGTTATGCTCTGAACACATTGGGACAGGTTTCAGAGGCTTTTGAGGACTTTTACAAGGGTTTTTTCCACAGAGAAGCTCAGGGAAGCTTAAGGTCACATGTAGAAGAGGTCATGCCCAGATGAGCCATGATCCGTTTTCAGAGTTGTATTAGTCATTTTTGGGGTTTTTATGTGTTCTGATATCAATGGTACAATCTGTTTTTCCATTGGAGTTGAGAAGTAGCTTGTAAAAGAACTTTTGACTAATTAATCCCAGAGAGCCAAGTCCATTGATGGAGGCTCAAGGAGATGTAGCCCGAAGTGGGGTGAACTCCTTTATCATGTTGTTCTTGTTGTGAGTTTGATGGTTTATTTGCTACAAGTTGTGTTGCTGTGTATTTATTTCAAGTACATATTTAACCATTTAAAGAACATTTTCTCACACATAAGCATTTACAAGAAGATACATGAACTTAACACATAACTTTATCTTGCATATTTTAACACATGAAGCAAGGTCCTGTAAAGTTTATTTTTATGAAGTAGAGGGTGCTTGCATAGCATAACAAGTCAGCCTTCTATTTTCAGATCAAGGTATTTCACCACTTACAAGTTACTCAACATACTTGGAAACCCTTGGACCTTCGCAAGACTACTTTCCAAGACCTTCATACCATTTAGATTTGACCTTAATGGATTCCCCCCCTTAAGGTCACTACCTCCCCTCTAAAGTGACGAGGACACCTGCCTAAGGTGATAGTGGGTAGGTGGCCTCCTAGTTGTCTCCATTTGGTGGTTAGGTCAATATTTTCCCAACCTATAGCTTCTGCGATAACATGTACCATTATCAAACCTGTATAGGTTCATGGAGAAGTCTATGGAAATATTGGAGATCAAATACAGAGTTCTAAATTGGAAGATTGACATATTACATATGGACTATGTCCGAATGGCACAGAGTCCATATGGACTCAGTGCTATTCGCACAAATATTTTGTCCATTCAAACATAGTTCATATGGACTCTTTCTAAATGGATAGAGTCTTTGTGTGAATGGAACAGAGTCCATATGTGAATGGCACAGAGTCAAATACTATAAATTCCCATAAATTCAAACAAGAAACCATATAAAATATTTGTAAAAATCTAAAAAATGCTTGGATTTTCCACCAACGCTCCATGCCAACATTTTCACAAATGCCCTATGCCAACATTTCCACCAACGCCAATACTTACTAATCCACCAATGATCACCTACAATGTCTGTAAAGTAACAGTGTAACGAAATGTTGGTCATATATAATGTATGTTTTTGTCCTAACTTTTTGTTGTCGGAGAAAAAACAAATGACTATCGTTTTTGTTACACAAAAGATGAGGATGTCGTTCGATTTGACATGCAATGTTTCGGCCAAAAAGTGTATGTTTTCCAGCTGAAAGTTCAAAACTTTGACTGAAAAAATGATTCTAACAATTCCTGCCCCCCCCCCCCATTCTCACAAAAGTGTTACCTACCTTCATGATGTTACCCCCCACTCAGATATAGATCTGACTGGTAGGATGAAATACCAAGTATATGCCTTGCCTTAAAAGGTATAAGTAAACAAATTACAAACAATGTCATCATGTTGGAAATTTAGTAGATGAGTGGTTAGAAAGAAGCGTTTTTTGACTTGGGTTTATCTGGATCAAATTTTGGAAGGACTTTGTTATATTTTCTTGACATTTCATGTAACATTCTAGCTAAGTTTAGAGCATCTTGATCTCTGCAACGTGGGATAACTTCTCTATCATTTCTATTTCCCCCCATTATTTGTTCTAAAACAATTTCAGGGTGTTCACCTTCGAGATCGTCCTCAGGTTCAACAAGGAAACATGTAGCTCGAATCAAGGGTCCTTGGACTTCTTGCAAAGCAGTTTTGATAAGATCATCTATGGAGTCAACATAAATATCATGATGTGTCTTTGGTATTTCCATACAAGTTTATTTCCTCCTGGGAAGGTCAGAGGTAGTTGGTATCTTACCAAGAACTTGACGTAAGTATGTGTAATTCTACAAGTTTCATAGAATTCTTCTCATGGTATTTGGAACCAAGTTTTAGTGTGTGTTTCTGGATTGTCGGAGGCACTTTTGAAATTAGGCTTTGAATCTTCATAGGTAAATTCTTGTTTAGATTCAAATCTAGGAAATAGAGAAGGATTGGGGTTATTTCCCGAAGACTAATTTCGGTTATGTAAATCATTTATATAACCCATAAAAGATGGCCCTCCTTCTAGCACCAATTTCATTGATGGGTCTAAATTTTCCCTACAACAACAAGGGGTACTCCCCATTGTCGATGTTTTGGTATCTTTGGGAGGTATTAACATCCAATATAACCTTTGTACTTAGAGTAGAATATTTTGGAAGTAAGAGAACCATTAAACAGATGTGGAATTACCCTAGAATAGAAGTCGGCCGAAGGAGAATAATAATAAAGAAATAGAAAACACCCAAAAAAGAAGTTGACCCCACTTGGAAAAGTCACTTGGGCAGGATATTATAAATAAGGATGTGCCTTAGTTCATTTGGAAACTCTCACTCACTCACTCAACTAGTGCACAATTCTAAGGAGATGTAGCTACACCACAATGAGGCGCAAGTTTGGAGAGAGTAGTGCAACAATTGTCATGGAGTATTCTCAGTCTTTCTTAGTTTACCTGCTGGTTCTAGTGTGGACTTGTCAGAATCATTCTATCTAAGAAAAGTTTATTATGCTTGTGGGTGACATATGTGAATTCCTATGGTTAGATGACAATGATGTGACATTGTTTATGGTTAAACGAGCATACCAAAATTTTAACATGGTTTCAGAGATGGTTTCCTTCATAACAGTCTAACTACTAGAAGGAAGATCCTCATTTTCCCTCATTGTCAAGCTCGTTGAGAAATTACTGAACCCACTAATAAGGTCACCTAAGGAGGGAGCATATTTTCTCCAGATCAGATCTAAAATCTTCCAAAGTTGCAGCACCAGTTGTAGTGCCAGTTGCAGCACTAGTTGCAACACTAGTTGCAACACCAGATGCAGTACCAATTGCAGTTCCAATTGCAGTTCCTCTGGTCCAGTGAAGTTTTTGATAACTCGTTGAAAGGATGCTGAAATTATTATTTCCCTAGATCAACTCTCTATCCATTCTTCTAGCAGTTAGGGTTTCTGGTCTTCGAGATGCAACAAACCGTAACCCAAATTCATCAGGCACTTTCAGTGAAGTGTTGGGCCTAATTTTAAGTTTCCTAGTGCGCCCCGCCCTAGTAGATCTCCAGCTATTTTCATATTGCAAGTTGGAGCACTTTGAATTTTTTTTTTGGGTTCGTCATTGCTTGCCACCACTATTGGATGGTGTCACTACCTAAAAAAACATCCCTTCTCTTGAGGGTGCTTGCAGGAGAAGGGATCTTTTTTTCCAAGAAAACATTGTAGATCCAGAGGGATCTTAGATCCAACACATTTAGAGGAACAATGCACTTCAGGTTTGATTGTTTTGATATGACTCTAGCAATTATGACATTATTGTGATCTTATGAAAATTTAGTTGTATTTTGATCTTTTGAAGCTAAACCTCTGGTCAAAGTTAAAGTCATAAACTAACTTTAGTAAAAATATTATATTGATTAAGGTTGATTTTTTTAGATTTTATTTTCATTATATTCCCTAACTCGGATTTCTTTCAAGAAAGCATATTGTCTTAGTATAGGGGAAGGGTTGGAGAGAATACTTGTCATCTTGAGTGAAGGAGACTCGGAAGAAAAGAAGAAACACTCATTCTTGAATATAAGACTTTGGGTTCTAGGTTTGATTGATTAAATTGATAAGTTTCCAATTTGCACATATCAAGTTTGACAATCACTATATTACAAGTAAACACTATAGTTGTGACAACAATCTTTGAAAGGTTTTATTACTGCTAGATACAATGAATACTTGGCAGCATATGAGTACTATTGATATAAATTTTTATTGTACTTGTTTGCAAGATCAACTAACATCTCCTCTAGGAGATATTTCTTGTTTTTCTTCCAGGCAAGTCACCTTGGTGATGCTATAATGATTACCATGAAATTGTTTTGTTTTTTTTTAATTCTTGTTAACATAGATATGTTCTTATGAAAATGCTATTATATTGGAAATAATTTTTCTCTTGTTGCTCTTGTCTCAGGAAGGCTACCATGGAGGAATGATTGGTCACAACAGTCAAAGAGTGTTGTTCCTTTTTCTTATTATTGCATTTTTATTTTGGCTCTTGTTCTAGGAAAGTCACAAGTGATAGCTCTGAGAAGGTGTTATTGTGACAATTGTTCTCATTTTTATTATTATTCTTGTCTATTGTTTTCCCTTGTTGTTGGTATGTTTCAACCAGGTCACAGGTGATAACTCTGAGGGGAGATATAGTGACGGTTGCAAGAGGCAACATATTAGATGGTCTCTAGTTTGAGACATGGAGAAGACTATCCAAATAAGAAGTTGTATACACGACCGTATACATCCTTGTACCAAAAAAAAAGAGAGGACGAAGTTAAAACATTCTATAAAGAAGGGTAATTTTGCGAGATATAGAGTATCTCATATGGAGATTGATTGTAAGGAGCACAAAGCTCCAAATATGACCAAACAAATTCCTCTAGTTCAGTTGATCACTCTTCATATCATCAGGAAGAGTTAGTAGATCTAGAAGAGCCTACCTAGAATCATTGTAGTAACCAAGAAGAGACCAACATGGTCCTGTGACACTTTGCAGGATGCAAAGATATATAGCATTGAGGAGCCATATCATGAGAAGGAGAAAATGGTTCCACCAGTGGTGAGGAAGGAGGCCACACCAAGTACCATCTTAGAAGGAGATAGAGTTCATAGAGAGTCAGCCATCATGATCCAATAGGGAGGAAAAGCCTCCCCTAGACCATTCATACGAGATTAGAATTCATAGAAGATCATCACATACAGAAGGAGAATATGGCTCCGGAGATTATATATATTCAAAGGGAGTCAATTTTCATAAGGAGCATGGAGACTTAGACTGATTATGATCTCATAGAAATTCAATGGCTTAGAGACTTTCATTCAAAAAGTATTTCTCCTCAAATTCAGATGGGAAAGATAGATGTCTTCCATGACTGACAGACAGGTGCTATGCATTGAGGAGGCTAGATTGAAGCTTCAGAGGATTCGAAGAGATATGAGACCTCCTTGGAATATTCCCTTGTTTCAATGATAGAGGATGAAGCTAGTCAGAAGGACTAGGATATGGATTTTTGCCTTGTGAATAGAAGGAAAGTCAGTGGTGACTTTCAAATTGATCTACAAGATCAAATATGTTGTTGACGGAAACATAGAGATGTACAAAGCCTGATTTGTGTCCAAATGATTCTCCCAACAAGAGGGAGAATATTATGATGAGAAAATTACTCCAGTAGTCAGAAAAAGTGCACATAGAGTAGCCCCAAGATACATGAGAAGGAGTCTCATGTCTACAGATTGGAGAAATCTTTGTACGGGCTTAAGAAGGCACCCAGGGCAGGATATGCAAGACAATTATTTTGATGAGCATGGGATTGGTTTCCCTTTGATATTGGATTACCTCTTTCTAACAAAGAATGAGAAACGCATCGTTGAGTGCAAGAGAAATCTTGCATCAGAGTTCGAGATGAGAGACCTGGGTATGATGCATTATTTCTTGGGTCTATAGGTGTGGTAGAAACCAGATGATATTTTCTTGTGCCAAGGAAAATATGTTCTAAATATTTTGAAGAGATTCATAATGATGGATTGTAAAGCCATGCCTACACCAATGGTGATGAATCTAAAGTTATTGTTTGATACATCATTAGAGACAGTGGATGCCACCATGTATAGATAGATGATGGGTTTGTTGATGTATTTGACAAACACTAGGCATGATATATGCTTTGCGGTGAACACTTTGAGTTAGTATATGGTCGAACCAAGACATGTTCACTTGATTATGGAAAAACATGTGTTAAGGTACCTAAAGGGTATGATAAAATTTGGACTTAGATCTGTTTCAGATCGTGACTTAAGCCTACAAGGCTATACTGATTTAGATTGAGCCGGTAGTGTCGCAGACTGAAAGAGTATATATGGATGTTTCTTTGGCTTGGGATCAACTATGATCTCATGTTTCAACATGAAGTATACTAGTGTGGCACTCAGGATGACTAAGGCAGAGTATTTAGTAGTGTTTTCAGCTAGCAGTAAAGCAGTGTGGCTTCGGAATTTGCTTGTAGGATTTTTTGATCTGGAGTTGAAGGTGACTTGTATATGTTGCAACAACCTGAGTTGTGTGAATTTGTCAAAGGACCTGTTGTTTTATGATAAGTTGAAGCATATCGAGATCAGGGATGATGCAGGAGCATCCACGAGAACATCCGCAATACCTCATGTGAACTAGCGCGAGGAGAAAGAGAACGTACAGCTGGACAAGCCAGCAAACCTTTTTTGATTTTGAATTTCATCTTGGTATTGTTGCACCGCCGTTTACTAAAGGCATTCAAAGCAAGCGCATTTGTAATATAGATAGATAAGGAGACATTTAACAGCTATTAATGCTGGTAGATAGGGTTAGTTGTAGATTAGACAGTTTCATCTTTCCAGGAGGGAAAACGAATATAGGCACCCTCCTTGTGTAATTATATTATTATTCACATATTGTATTATTCAGCATTGAGAGCAAGCAGAGAACGGAGCACGGAAGAAAGCTTGTGCAGAAACCCTCCATGTATAGTCATTGAATTAATAGAAGAGCTGTGATTCAATTGCCATGGATGTGTTTGACACCTTTGTGTTGTTAATGTTGTGCTTTTGTTTACTTGATTCCTTTTATGCGTATCTGTTATATGCTGCTTATGTGATTGCATATCAGGTTAGAAACCTGCGAGAATGAGTTTCAATTGTTTCTCTTCTTAGGTCGTGGGATTCCTGCATCGAGTGCAGTGAAGAACCTCTGCATAGAGTGCGTCGAGGAGGCCAAGAAGTTAGACTCTTGTTCTCTTGGTCCCAGAGTGAATTTGAGATATTCGAACATGTACGTGAGTGCAGATCGAGGGTGAGTCTCAGCGGCAAGACTGAGAAGAGGAGGTAGCAGTTCTCGAGAGCGTGAGCGCCCAGAACTGGGAGACTCCATCATTTGGGAGAAGCGGACGAGGGTCGAATGCAGGGAACGTGCTCGAGAAACCCCTGAAGAAGCTCGAGTTGGCAAAAGATCGAGAGGGATAGCACCTTGGACCTGTTGAGGGTCTAAAATCCCCAGTGAAGGTGGTGAGGAGATCTCTTCATAGAGGAAGAGAATCGGCGACTTAAATCGTAAGCGCAGATCCGCGAGGTTCCGTGGATCATTGGATCAGAGAGAAAGTGCAGGGTAGTTAACCCTCAGGAAGAGGAAGAATTCTTGGTCATCGTGCATCGGTAAATCGGGATTGGTGAGCGTAAGGATCGCATGCACGTCGAATCCGCGAAGTGCGATCCCCCGATTTGATTCGGGACCGTCAATTCCTGGAGGGACAGGTGGCACGAATCCGGGGCATCGGGGATTCAGCATTCGGGGATTTCAGCAGCAAAAGACTTGGAGTCGTGGATTCTGCGATCCGCGAAGTCCCGAAGGTGACGGAGTAGAGTGGAGTCCAGGTGGCGTGCTCGCGTGACATCGGAGTCTCGGTACTCGGGGAGTTGAGAGGTCAAGGTTTGCACCGCGAGTGGAATTTCCCCGAGGTTGACCTTTGACCATCGAGGTTGCTTCCCCCGGGGCAGCACCGTGGGTTTCGTGATCTCGCGAGGTCCGATCTCCCGATAGCACGTGCGGGGAAGAGTACTGAGTAGACTGTGGGTAGAACTCCCGAGAGGAGTGGAAGAGCATCGACTCTTCGGACCGAAGAGTGTGAAGGTCCTAGCGGAGCGACTGCATGCTGTGAGAGCAGGGTTGCGTCAAAGTGGTATCAGAGCAAGGCTAGGGAGTTCTCTTTGTTCAGGTAACAGGGAGCAGCAGACATAATGCCGCCCAGGAGAGAGAGACAGTCACCTGATCGGGAAGACAGGGATGCCCGGAGGAGAGGCAGGCGGCCAGAGAATCCAGCAGGGAATACTGAGATGGAACGTCAGATTCGAGATCTCAGAGCGAGACTCAAGGATATGGAGACTACCCAAAGGCGTGGATTCGACGGAGAGGAATTCAGTGATCCTGAGATTGAGGAGGAAGTTGGACATGCTGAAGAGGAAGTCTCAGCAGTAGATGCCTCGACCGAGAGGTTGATACAAGCCATTTCCAGAATGAGCTCGAAGACGAAAATGGACATCCCGACTTATGAGGGGAGTCTAAATGCTGAGGAATTGTTGGATTGGATCCGAGCGATGGATACCTACTTCGATTATGAGGATATCGAAGAGGATAAGAAAATAAGACATGCGGTCACCAAGCTGAAGGGACACGCAGCCTTATGGTGAGACGAGCTGCAGGCAGACAGATGTTCCAAAGGCAAACAGAAGATAAAAAGCTGGGATCGGATGATCGCCAAGTTGAAGGCAAAGTTCATTCTGAGGGACTACCAGATTTCACTGTTCAGGCGTATGCAGAACCTGAGATAGAAGTTGATGACGGTGAAGGAGTACACCAAGGAATTCTACAGGCTCAACATTAGAGCTGGTCATCGGGAAAGTGATGACAAAAAGGTGGCCAGATACCTGAATGGTCTCAGGTACGATATTCAGGATGAACTGAGCATGTTGACTATACGCACAGTTGAAGATGCGTATCAAATGGCCCTGAAAGCAGAAGAAAAGTTGAGCCGCAAGCAAGCTCAGCGAGGCCGAGGCAGAAGCCAGCCATGAGGAAAAGCTATTGTTCAGGAGAGAACACAAGATCCCAAGGAGGATTGGAAGGGACCTCAAGGTAGAGCTGAAAGAGGTGGTACCTCACAGCAGAGACAGCAAAATTTTGAGCCGAGGAGGCAGCAAGAGGATCAGCAGGGAGGATATGCTGATGCCAACGCATTTCCTCGTGCCCGAGGCAGAGGAAGAGGCAGAGGAGGAATTATCACATGTTTTACATGTGGTAAAGACGGACACAAAGCCGTGGACTGTCCAGACAGGAAGGTGGACAGAGGAAATACGCACGTCGTTGAGGCTCAGAGGCAGGACGTGGAGGATGAGAACACTGGAAGTGGAAAATCGCTGACAGTGCACAAGGTTCTCCTAAAACCTGAGAAAGAGGTGGACAGCTCAGCGCAGAGATGTCAACTGTTCCGAACGACTTGCAAGACCCAGGGCTGGAAGTGCAAGGTCATAGTGGACAGTGGAAGCACAGACAATCTCGTTTCGACCGAGATGGTGGAAAAATTAGAGCTGAAAACACGCAAGCACCCGAGTCCATACAAGGTGACATGGCTGCAAAAAGGACACCAGGTACGTGTTACAAAACAATGCTTGGTAAATTTTAAAATGGGTAATTATAGGGATGAGATTCTGTGTGATGTCATTCCCATGGATGTCTGTCATGTACTATTGGGTAGACCATGGCAGTATGATAGGCATGTTGTTCATGATGGGAGAATGAACACATACACCCTGAAGAAGGATGGGGAATCACATACGCTGTTGCCGATGAAAGATAAGGAGGTGAAGCCAGAAGTTAGCAGCACGATACTTCTTATGAGTGGGAAGGAGCTTCTCACAGAACTGGAGAAGAAGGAGGATCCACAGTTCCTTGTTGTCCGGAAGCCGCGGGTTGTCTTGACGAGCACAAGGGTGGACGACTTACCTGAGGAGATTCAGCAACTGCTGGGAGAGTTCGCTGATATCATCGTGGATGAACTGTCGTGTTCATTGCCACCAGTGAGAAGTGTGAGTCATCACATTGACCTCATACCTGGAGCGAGTTTGCCAAATAAGGCAGCATACAGGTTGACACCTCAGGAGAACGAGGAGGTCAAGAGGCAGGTTCAGGAACTGCAAGATAAGGGACTGGTGAGAGAGAGCCTTAGTCCGTGTGTTGTTCCGACCGTACTGAGTCCGAAGAAGGGCGGAGGCTGGAGGATGTGTACAGACTCCAGGGCAATAAATAAGATCACCATCAGGTATCGGTTCCCATTGCCGAGGATGGACGATTTGATGGATTGCCTGAGCGGGGCAACTTATTTCTCAAAAATTGATCTCAAGAGCGGATACCATCAGATCCGAATGAGAGAAGGAGATGAGTGGAAAACAGCATTCAAGACAAACGAGGGTTTGTACGAATGGCTGGTCATGCCGTTTGGCTTTACAAATGCACCCAGCACTTTTATGAGGCTAATGAATGAAGTCCTGCGGGAATTCATTGGCAAATTTGTGGTGGTGTACCTTGATGATATTTTGATCTTCAGCAAGACCAAGGCTGAACACTTGAGGCATTTGGCCATGGTGATGAGGATATTACAGCAGGAGAAGCTGCTGATTAATTTGAAAAAATGCTCGTTCATGCAGACAGAACTCATATACCTGGGCTTTGTAATTTCGGCGAATGAGTTAAAGATGGATCCTGAGAAGGTGGACGTGATCAGGAAGTGGCCGTCGCCGAGAAACATTTTTGAGGTGAGGAGTTTTCATGGCTTGGAAAGCTTCTACAGGAAGTTCATTCGAAACTTCAGTGGAATTAGTGCTGCAATGATGGATACGGTCAAGAAGCGGCATAAAAATTTTCAGTGGACAGCTGAGGCTGAAAGAAGCTTCAAATTGTTGAAGCAGAAGATAACCGAGCAGCCAATTTTGGTTCTGCCAGATTTTCAGAAGACCTTCCAAGTAAAGTGTGACGCTAGTGGATATGTTGTCGGAGGAGTGCTAAGTCAGGAGGATAGACCTGTGGCATATTACAGCGAGAAGCTGGATGATGCGAAGCTTAAGTACTCCACATATGACAAAGAGTTCTATGCCGTTGTCCAGGCATTGAAAAAGTGGAGGCACTATCTGATGCCCAAAGAGTTTGTGTTGTACAGTGACAACCACGCATTGCAATTTGTAAGTCAGCAGGAGAAGCTGAATCAGAAGCATGCGAAGTGGATGGAGTATATGCAGAACTTCACATTTGTGATCAAGCACATTTCAGGGACTGCGAACAAGGTTGCTGACGCCCTGAGTAGGAAATGCCTATTGTTGCAGGAATTCCGAGTCAAAACATTGGGTTTTGAAAATTTGAAAAATATGTATGCAGGTGATATTGATTTTGGGGAAGCATACGAAGCGGCTGAGAATCCGGTGCTCAGGGATAGGAGCCCGTGGATAGATTTCTTAGTACAGGATGGATTGCTGTTCAAAGGAAATCAGCTATGTATTCCAGATTGCTCTATGAGGGAGAATTTGGTGAAAGAAAAACACAGTGGGGGCTTAGCAGGTCATTTCGGGCATGACAAAACTTTTGCCAAGCTGAGCGAATCATATTTTTGGCCAGGCATGCGCACAGATGTGAAGCGATTTGTTGACAGGTGTCGCATTTGCCAACACGCGAAGGGCCGAAAACAGAACATTGGATTATATCAACCGTTACCCATTCCTGAGAGGTCGTGGGAGGCAATCAGTATGGATTTTGTGTTGGGATTACCGAGAACGCAGAGGGGTGTTGATTCCATCTTTGTTGTGGTGGAAAGGTTCTCGAAGATGGCGCATTTTATCCCGTGTCATAAGACGAGCGATGCGACCCACATCGCGAATTTGTTCTTTAAAGAAATTGTCAGATTGCATGGATTGCCCAAGAGCATTGTCTCAGATCGGGACACAAAGTTCATAGGTCATTTTTGGAGGACGCTATGGAAAAAGCTGGGGATGAACTTAGCGTTCAGCTCAGCATACCATCCACAGACAGATGGGCAGACCGAAGTGGTCAACAGGAGCTTAGGAGATCTGTTGAGAAGTCTAGTGATGGAAAATCACACCAGTTGGGATCAAGTCCTACCACAGGCAGAATTCGCGTACAACGATTCAGTGAATCGAAGTACAGGTAAGAGCCCATTTCAAATTTTGTATGGGACACAGCCAAGAGGAGTGTCTAAGCTCAGGGAGCCAGAACAGGCAGAAACTAGCAGCGCAAGGGCAGAAGAATTTGCTGAGGCGATGCAAGAACTTCACGAAAAGGTGAAGCAGCGGCTGCAGAAGTCGAACCAAGAATATAAGCGCAGAGCCGATCAACGGAAGAGGCAACTCCAGTTTGAAGTTGGAGATTTGGTTCTTGCACATTTGAGGAAAGAAAGGTTCCCGCGAGGAACATATAACAAGCTTAAAATGAAGAAGATCGGGCCGTGCCGAATTCTCAAGAAATTCGGAGAGAATGCCTATGAGCTTGAGTTACCAGGAAACATTGGGATATCTCCGATCTTCAACATATCGGATTTATACCAGTATAAAATGGATGAACCAGACACTAGAACTGATGAGCCAGTGGTCCAGTGGCAGAAGCAGTTGCTAGTTGCACAGAAGCCCAAGATGGAATGCATACTGGACAAAAGAATAGGCCGAAAAACCAGGAGGAAACAATACTTTGAATACCTGGTAAAATGGAAGAACCACCCAGTGGAGGATGCCAGCTGGGAGACAGACGCAGAAATACAAAAGCATGGTCACACCGTGCAATAGCTCATGGATGGGAGCCCATGAAATTTTGAGCCGAGGAGTATGATGCAGGAGCATCCACGAGAACATCCGCGATACCTCATGTGAACCAGCGCGAGGAGAAAGAGAACGTACAACTGGACAAGCCAGCAAACCTTTTTTGATTTTGAATTTCATCTTGGTATTGTTGCGCCGTCGTTTACTAAAGGCATTCAAAGAAAGCGCATTTGTAATATAGATAGATAAGGAGACATTTAACAGCTATTAATGCTGGTAGATAGGGTTAGCTGTAGATTAGACAGTTTCATCTTTCCAGGAGGGAAAACGAATATAGGCACCCTCCTTGTGTAATTATATTATTATTCACATATTGTATTATTCAGCATTGAGAGCAAGCAGAGAACAGAGCACGGAAGAAAGCTTGTGCAGAAACCCTCCATGTATAGTCATTGAATTAATAGAAGAGCTGTGATTCAATTGCCATGGATGTGTTTGACACCTTTGTGTTGTTAATGTTGTGCTTTTGTTTACTTGCTTCCTTTTATGCGTATCTGTTATATGCTGCTTATGTGATTGCATATCAGGTTAGAAACCTGCGAGAATGAGTTTCAATTGTTTCTCTGCTTAGGCCATGGGATTCCTGCATCGAGTGCAGAGAAGAACCTCCGCATAGAGTGCGTCGAGGAGGCCAAGAAGTTAGACTCTTGTTCTCTTGGTCCCAGAGTGAATTTGAGATATTCGAACGTGCAGGTGAGTGCAGATCGAGGGTGAGTCTCAGCGGCAAGACTGAGAAGAGGAGGTAGCAGTTCTCAAGAGCGTGAGCGCCCAGAACTGGGAGACTCCATCATTTGGGAGAAGAGGACGAGGGTCGAATGTAGGGAACGTGCTCGAGAAACCCCTGAAGAAGCTCGAGTTGGCAAAAGCTCGGGAGGGATAGCACCTTGGACCTGTTGAGGGTCTAAAATCCCCAGTGAAGGTGGTGAGGAGATCTCTTCATAGAGGAAGAGAATCGGCAACTTAAATCGTAAGCGCAGATCCGCAAGGTTCCGTGGATCATTGGATCAGAGAGAAAGTGCAGGGTAGTTAACCCTCAGGCAGAGGAAGAATTCTTGGTCATCGCGCATCGGTAAATCGGGATTGGTGAGCGTAAGGATCGCATGCACGTCGAATCCGCGAAGTGCGATCCCCCGATTTGATTCGGGACCATCAATTCCTGGAGGGACAGGTGGCATGAATCCGGGGCATCGGGGATTCGGCATTCGGGGATTTCAGCAGCAAAAGACTTGGAGTCGTGGATTCCGCGATCCGCGAAGTCCCGAAGGTGACGGAGTAGAGTGGAGTCCAGGTGGTGTGCTCGCGTGACATCGGAGTCTCGGTACTCGGGGAGTTGAGAGGTCAAGGTTCGCGCCGCGAGTGGAATTTCCCCGAGGTTGACCTTTGACCATCGAGATATCGGGGTTGCTTCCCCCGGGGCAGCACCGTGGGTTTCGCGATCTCGCGAGGTCCGATCTCCCGATAGCACGTGCAGGGAAGAGTACTGAGTAGACTGTGGGTAGAACTCCCGAGAGGAGTGGAAGAGCATCGACTCTTCGGGCCGAAGAGTGTGAAGGTCCTAGCGGAGCGACTGCGTGCTGTGAGAGCAGGGTTGCGTCAAGGTACCATTATATCATAGATATGGTGCAGAAGGGAGCAATGAAGCTTCAATATTTTTCTATAGATGAGTAGATAGCAGATGTGCTGACCAAGCTTCTATGAAGGGTGAAGTTTGTGTACTTCAGGGACAAGCTTGGCGTGGTCCAATAGGACATCCCTCATAAAAGGGATTAATGAATGACATATGAGACTCTTGGGGTAGTAGCTTGCAAAGTGTGGAAGCAACGGGTGGTTGTTTACATGCACGTTACTGACTTTGGCACGAGTCAACATGACCTCTCACAAGGTCAACAGATTTTGAGCCTTCGGGGCTGGCGATTTTCCCAAATTTTCAATATAGAGGGCCAACCTATGTGGTTGGAGGTGTTTCCTAGGCTTGGGATAGATGGGTAGTGTGTGCGCACTAGATCCCCTAACCCTCATAGTTAGATGCTCAGACATTGTGGGTTGGATGCTTGGTGTGCCAACCAGAAGGACTAGCTTTAGGCTAGTTTCCTAGTTCTACATAAGTGGTCGTTGATCCAAACTCTGTGTTAGTGAGCTGGATGACCCTATGTACATGATCGGTTGTTGATCTAGACTCTGTGTTATTGAGCTAGATGACCCTATGTACATGAGGGATAGTTGATCCAAACTCCATGTGATCTAGATTTTATGAGAAAAACGAAATGAATGTAGGTGTATATTATTAACACAGATATTTAATGAATAATAACAAAGATACAATAAATATTGGCTTCTATTAATAAGGAAATATGTTGAAACTGTAAAATGAAAACTGAAACAATCTTGCTAGAATGGTGACATCTTATCTCTAAGAATAGATGTGATGACTGCGCTCATTCGCAAGAAGATGAGTACAATGAGGCTCTAAAAACCTTTTTACAATAAACATGAATTCTAAAAACCTAGACATCCAAAAACCTAACCCTAGGATATGAAGCGCCAAGATTCATGTGGGCCATGTTGGGGTAAGTTGGTACTTCAACTTCCCTAGGTATTAACTTTTGCATACGATCTTCGTTTTAGGTGCATGATAGCCCATTGGAAATGTATATCCGAGGAATACACATTATGTCATAAAACTTTGAATTTTTCTTTAGATTGATTGTGGTGAGCTATAAAAATGTTGTTTAGGGCCTCAAAACGACCCCAGAAGTTCAGGACCCAAAAACTAGGAAAAAATTGCCAAATTGGAAAATTATTAAGATGATCCAGTTGGAATAGGTGGGTGGCCACCGATATCCACCTGGATCAATACTACCCCCTTAGGAATCAATGGTCTCCATGGCATTGAGTTCCCCCAAACATATGAGGAAATTTATACTGAATTTGGCCCCAAGTGAACCACTTGCCTTGGTGCAGGAGCTGCCCTACTTTGACAACCCAATAAAGATGGATCCTCTATTGGTGAGTTCCCTTGACCGATGTGAACATGATCTAATTAGTGGATGCATATTCCATGCAGTCGGGTTGAGCTCTATTGGTGTCAATTGTTCTTTTATCTCTGAGGTATCCAATAATGGTGGAAAATATGGCCGAAGGAGTTTCACATTGAACATTGTGTGCAAGCCAAGGAAGGGGGGGATATTGAACTCAAAATCATTTTCTCCCACAACATTGGTGATGGTGTAAGTTCCACAGCAGAGTGGACAAATCGTATGATGGGAACCTGTAAGGATTTTTTTCTGCAAGTGCAACCAAAATTGGTCTCCCACCTAAAACTTGTGTGGCACCCGGTGTCGATCATGACACTACTTTTAATTGGGATTGGACTTCTGTAAAATATCTTGAACCTATTGGCATAGGTGTTGGATCTTCTCAATGAACCAGGTGGCTTTTTCAGCTTCAGTTTGAGCATGGGACGAGTCTTCTTGGGTGGATTCAAGGGGTAGTACAACATCCATGGAAGACAATGGTTGAAATCCCAACCCCACCTGAAAGGGGATGTGGCATGTTGATCTATGTATCGCTTTGTTCTGGTTGTGTTTAATTTAGGGCAGACTCTCATCCCATGTGTGGGGGTTCTTGGAATTGTACATGCACAGTATATGCATGCTCATCCAGTTGATGACCTCAGTTTGTCCATCCATCCGGGGTTAGAAGGTAGTGGATTTGGTGAGCTTGGTGTCCAATAGTGACCAAAGGATCAACCAAAATGTGTTGAGGAACCAATTATCCTGATATGAGATAATGGTTTGTGGTATCCAAAAATGTTCCCACACTCATTCAAAGAAGAGATTGGCAGTGGACTCTATTGTGATACTCTTCTTCTAGGCGACCATAATCACCATCTTGGAAAAGTTATCAACAGCCACAAAAACACAGTCATTTCCCTGCTTGGTGGAATGAAGGCCCAACATGTAGTCCATTGAGATGTATTCCAAAGGCTTGTCAAAAGTAGGTAGAGGGGTGTATAGGTCTTGTTTCTTAGTGGTTAGTTTGGTAATAGTGCATGTAGTGCAAGACCTAATATACTTGGAGGCACTGGGCTTCCCCAAACAACTTTTCTGACTCACTTTGTGGAACACTGAGATGGCCCAGATAGCACAAAAATTCATCCTCGAGATGGAAATTAGTGACAGTTGTGTTTGCACCCAATATATGGTAGGTGGTGGTGAAGTTAGGATCTTTCTCATATATTTGGGGCCATCTGTGTTAGAAAAAAAGGATCACATAGCAATAAAATAAAATAAAATGTGGAAATAAAACACAGAAGATACACAATACAATAGAGACATAGATATACGTGGTTCACCTAGTGTGGGCTACGTCCACCAGAGAAATTTTGTTAAGAACCAAACATCAATATAGCATGGAAAAACCTCAAGAAAAGTACTCAATGCCTTGAAACTGAGATAATTTCAGATAATAAGCCTCTTCGAGGGGGAAACCTCCTTTTATCCCACTTAAAATGTTCAAGTACAAGATGATTCAAAATGAAAATGTCTCCTTGGTATATATAGGAGACTAGGAGGTATAATTAC
>ML817397.1:36665-62657 GCA_009831015.1 Picea engelmannii | reverse complement strand
ACTCCTAATGATTTTGTTATTTTCATAATCCCATAAGCGATAACCAAAATCATTAACACTGTATCCAATAAAGGTACACTTCTTGGATTTTTCCTCAAGCTTTGTTCTATTTTCTTTATCAATATGGACAAATGATTCACAACCTAAAGTATTCAAAAAATAATAGTTTACCTTTTTACCTGTCTATGCATCCTCTGGAATTATACCATCCAAAAAGCTTGAAGGTCCTCTGTTTATTAAGTAAACAACAATATCTACAAAAACTTCCCAGAACTGTAAGGAAAAACTAGCATGCAATCTCATACTCCTTGCATGCTCCATGATTGTCCTGTTCATCCTTTCTGACACACCATTTATTGTGGTGTTCTTGGAACTATCTTCTCTCTACAAATCCCATGGTATGAACAATAATCATCAAACTCTTTGTTGCAATATTCACCTTTATTTTATGATCTGAGACACTTCAACCTTTTCCCTGTCTCATTCTCAACCAAAGATTTCCATTTCTTAAAAGTATCAAAAACATCACATTTTTGTCGAATGCAATAAACCCAAGTTTTTCTAGTTGCATCATCAATAAAAGTAGCATAATAATGAGATACATAAAAAGATTATACCTGAGATTTTCTCGATACATAAGTATGCACAAGCTCTAACCTTTCACACTTATTTTCTTTTCCAACTCTAAGAATTATGACTGTCTTTTGTTTTCCATAAACACAATGTTCACAAAAATCCAAATCAATTTGTTTAAGATATGGTAACAAATTTATTTTGTGAAGTATCTGCATCCCCTTCTCACTCATGTGTCCAATCCTATGATGCCATAATGTTGTATCCACTGATGTAGAAGCTAAAGAGGTAGAAGAGTCAATATTACCAGTACATAAATACAATGTACCTATCTTCTCTCCTTTTGCTATCACGAATGATCATTTGGTGACCTTCCACACATTATCTGTAAATATAAATATACAACCTTCACTTGCCAAATTCCATGTTAAAATTATATTTTTCCTTAGATCTGGAACATGTCTTACCTTTTTCAACAACCGTTGGTTTCCATTCCTTTTCTTTATTTTTACCTTTCCCATTCCAACAATTTTGCATGGTGCATCATCACCCAAATGAACCTGTCCAAAATCACCTTGAATATACTCTAGAAAATGTTTCCTATGGGGTGTGGCATGAAATGAATCCCTTGAATCTAATACCCAAGACTTAAAAATATTATCTACATAAATAATCAAAGCATATTTTAACACATCACATGTTACATTTGCTTCCTGATTTTTCTCCTATTGTCCATCTCTTTGTTTCTTTGGAGCTCTGCAGTCTTTCTTCAGATGTCCTTTCTTCCCACAATTCCAACACTCTATCTTTCCAAGTCTAGATTTGGATCTTCCCTTCCTATAATTCCCATGGTTTCCTCAACCCTTTCCTCTATCCTTTTGTATTCCCATGTTCTCCATGTTCAATGCATTTCTTGATGTCTCACCTATGTTTTTTCATCGCATTTCCTCGCTAAGGATGACACCAACAACATCATCAAATTTTAAAGTGTTTCAACTAGAGACAGAGTTACTTACAGCCATGACCAAGCCATTCCAACTTTCTAGAAATGAGCACAAGATTAGAAGTGCCCTGACCTCATCATAAAAGTCCACTTTTACAGAACTCAGTTCATTAGTAACTGTATTAAATTCATTTAAATGATCTACAATAGACCCTCCTTATGACATCTTCATATTAGATAATATCTTCATTAGAAATACCTTATTCGATGCCGAGGGTTTTTAATGCATTTTAGCCAATGCATCCATCAACTCCTTCGATGTCTTTTCTTTTGAAATATTGAAATCCACCAACGTTGTCAGGCTCAACAGTATCATTCCTAGAGCCTTTCTATCAATAATTTCCCATTCTTCATTGATGCAGGAGCATCGCAAGAAAGCACAAGTGGAAGACAGCTAGATATGCACCAACGTACATTTTGAAAACGTTTTGAATTTTAAAAGATGAAACATTAATGTAATAGTTGGAAGGATGTAACTCTCCTTAAATGTTTTTGGGGATTGTAACGCAGATCTTGAGCATTTTCTCTCATCTTTTGGTTGTAGGCATTTAATGTAATGAATGTAAAGTAGATGTAGGCTTTAATTCGATTAGATATCTTGGGGTTGTAGGAGGGAAAAATCAAGAAATCTCCCTCGTATGTATTGTATCATTATTCTCATTGTAAAGTAGTAGAGAAAGAGAGCATAGGAGAGCAGAGAAGAATAGATATTGTAGAAGTTGTATAAGTAGATAGTTGTTGTTATTGAACCCATGTACAGAAGCATTTGAATTAATATAAGAATGCGTTGATCCAATTTCATGGTGTATCATGGTCATTGTTTGCATCTATTGAATGGTATGTTTACAGTTTGCTTATATACTCTGTTATGTATTTGTTTCAATGTTGTGTGTGTATCTGTGATTTCATGTTGAATGTATGAAGTCTATGAGAGAGAGAGTGTAAGTTTCAATTGTTTCTCTTCCTGAGAATTCCTTCAAGGAGTGCAGTGAAAGTCCGCAAGGAGTGCGTTGACAAGATTCTGAATTTTATCTCAGAAAAGATCAGGAGAGATATTGTTGTTCTTATACCAGAAAAAGTATAAACATAACATAGAGTCGTGCAAGGTGTGCACAGGCCGGTTGAAGTCTTAGTCTTTACCAACCAAGGAGAGTGGTTGAAGAACTATTGTCGCAAGGAGTGTGCAGAGTTGGAAGTGTTGAAAAAACCATAGGTTATCGTGAATGTTGCAAGGAGTGCACACAAGAATTCCTTAGAAATCTTTGAGTTTGTTGTAGGAATCAAGCTCAAGAAGGATATAGACTTAGAAGAGTCCAAAGGAAGGATAAGGGTTGAATTCGTCTCACAAAAGTTAAGTTCATAAGGAAGGGACATCGAGTTCTTTGGCTGAAAGCCATTGAAAGTTTGAACGAACGATTGAAATTCTTGGATGGAGAATCACCGAAATTCCGTGGGTCGTTGGATCTAGTAGATCTACGGAGAAGTTAAGGCTGAGTGTCTTTCAGCACTCGCAAGCTCAGGAGAGATAGTATCCATTGGATCTGAATGGGTGAGATCCGTTGATTTGGCATTCTCTATTTTGTCTTTTGGGAAGTCGAGAGGGTGGAGGAGTTACAGTTCGAGAATCACGAGTCATGAAATCTCGACAAAATCTGGACTGTCAGATCGTGGAAGGATCAGGACCATTGATCTATGGTGAGGAGATATCGACATTTGGGATATCAGGCAAAGGGAGGAAAGTCACTTCACAAATCCCCAATACATGAAATCTTGACACGCCGAAAGTTGGGTCCCAGGTCACAACCAAGGGTCACATCAGTAAAGAGTTAAGGGAGGAGTTAAGGATCGTTATCCTTTTTCGGGTTTTCAGGATAAGGAGGAGTCGAGCTACAATATAGAAGGATTCTTGAAATCATGAACCGCGAAACACCTTTTGAGGTTAAGGTTGTGGTTACATAAGTGGTCACATGGAGGGGAGGTTTATGCCTAGCACTTATTCGTGTGGGTGTAACTTTTAGAAGGACCTGTGCTTATATGTACTGAAGGTTCCAACTAGGAACGAAAGAGTCGTTTCGGCTCAGGGAATTAAGAATATCCAAAGACTGGGAGGTCAACAGATCCTGCTGAGGTGGGGGTTTGCATCATTCATCCTTCATGGTTTTTGACTTCTTTTCTATTCCACCCAATGGTAGGAATATATCCTTTTGATATAAATAATTTTCCATCTGTATCTTCCATAACTGGTAGTTTTGGTCGTTAAATTTCTCAACCCTAAACTTTCCATCTTTCACCATTGCTCCCACTCGAACCAGGAACCCTCTTTTCTTGAGAGTTACCTTTCTCTTTGATGCCAATTGTTAGAAAAACAGGATTGCAGAGCAATAAAATAAAACAAATGCGGAAATAAAACACATAAGATACAAAATACAATAGAGAAACATATATATGTGGTTCACCCAGTGTGGGATACCTCCACCAGAGAAATTGCCAGGTCCTTCCTTTATTATTATCCAGGAAATGGATGGATACAACCTACATCACACCCACTATAACTTACTCTTCTTTCTCTCACAATATTCTCTCTCAGAATACAATATTCACAGTGACACATAGTTGCAATTAATTTCCCTCATAAAAGAGGTTTTCCTTCTATGGAAAAAAACCCTAACATAAATTCTACCATCAGATCTGCAATCTTATAATGAACGGTCCATATTTGCAATGAAATTACAATATACATTTACAATACAATTTCTCCTTCAGGGGATTCTCCCTCGAACCTCCGTTGGGGGCCCGCTTTCCCTTGGACCTCGTAGAAGGGGTAACCCCCATTTACACGCCCCTGTGTGTAGGATTGTACATTCTTTCGGGGTGTAAACTCTTCATGGGATATAAACATGGCTGAAAACAAAGACATCTGAATCAAGAAGATAATCAATCTCCACAACCAACAATCTGGAGGTCTCTTGTCTGCAAAAGTCTAGCATTGTGGTGAGTGTCGTGACTAGAGGTCGGCTAAGGCAATCAATGATGTGATTAGTACTTCATGTCTTATACTTGATGTCGAGGTGGAACTGCAACAAGTATGTGGACCACTTCTGATGGCGGTCATTCTACAATTTTCCTTGTGTCTTCATGAACTGCAGCGGCTTATGATCAGTGTGGATGATTCTCTCCTTCCCGAGAATGTAATCCCTCCACTAGCGACACACTTGCACAATGGAATACATTTCTTTGCCATAGGTAGGTTACTTATGGACGACATTTGATAGTTCCTCACTATGATAGGCCACGGGGTGGTTGTGTTGAGTGAGAATTTCACCCGCAACATAGTCTGAAGCATTTGTCTCAATCTCAAAGGGTTGTTGCAGGTTGGGTAATGAAAGCACTAGGGCTGAGCAAAAGCGTTGCTTCAAATCATTGAATGCTTTCTATTGGGATAGGCCCCACAGATTTTTCCTTACCACCACCTCTGTTTACTTGGTTGAGGGTGCATGCAATATGGGAAAATCCCAACAAGATCCTACGATAGAAATTGGCAAGGCCTAAGAAGCTCCAAAGCTCAGTGAGCGTGGTTGGGGTTGGCTAGTCACGGATGACCTGGATGATCCGGATTTTATGAGAAGAATGAAATGAATACATATTATTATCAAAAGATACTTAACAAAGAATAACAAATATACAATAAAATTGGTTTCTATTCAATAAGTAAATAAGTTGAAACTATAAAATGCAGTGGAAAACAAACTTGCTATAATGGTGGCAGCTTATCTCTAAGAAGAGATGTGACGGTTGTGCTCATTCACAAGAAGTTGATTATGTTAATGTTTAAGCCATTATTATAGTTCTTTTCATTTCAATAAATAACAATAGCATAACACAAGATCACTGAGAAATACACAATCACAAGAGATACAACATTTATCCTGGGAAACCCTCTAGGGGAAGAAAACCCAACAAAACTTCCTTATTATAGATAGCCAATACAATGCCAAGAGATAACTTAAGATAATAGATAAGATCCTCTCCCAAAGATGCGCCACTCTCTCTCCTTCCTCTCCAACTGTAGTTCCAAAACTTGTCTCTCAATGAACAAGTGAGTTGTGTGTCTAAGTGAGGTGCTAGCCTCCTTATTTATACAAATCTAGCACATGTGAAGTGTCTCTTCACTGGTAGGGATGACTTCTCAAACTGGGTGGTTATAACAACCTTTATTATATTTTGGGGCCTCTTGATATATTCTGGGGCCGACTTCTTCTTTTTCCTTTTACAATTACATTATGACCAATCCACAATGGGGATTGATCCAATGAATAATATATCAAATAATAATAAGAATACACTTTGCAGTTACATTATTTCAACACTCCCCCTTAACAAGAAAAGTATTCTTCAACAACAACATGCAAGAGAGAGAGGACAACATCATCAACAACGTCAAGTGGGTGAGAGGACAACATCATCAATATCATCTTGGAACACTTACTGGCATATCTATAAATCATCGAAAGTTTTCTTCATCGACAACATCGTCATTCTCAAAGGAATGCAATCATCATCTGCATCAATATGTATTAGTATAAAACTGATACATCATCATCATCACAACATGAGGCTATCTCATCATAATATAGGACTAACTTTACGTCACAGTTGTCAATCTAGAAGCTCAGTACTCGTCTTGCTTTATGTCACAACAATCAAGCTAGAAGAAAGATACTAGACTAGCTTTACATCACAGCTTCTCAAGCTGGAAGCACAATACTAGTCTCATCTCAATGTCTTTCTTTACGTCACAACACTTAAGCTGGAAGCAAGATACTCATCCTGCTTTACATCACAACAATAAAGTTGGAAGCAAGATACTCGTCCTGCTTTACATCACAATAATCAAGCTAGAAGCAGGATACTAGACTGGCTTTACATCATAGCTGACAAGCCAGAAGCACAGTTATAGTCTCATCACATCATCTTGCTTTACATCACAACCATCAGGTTGGAAGAAAGATACTAGACTGGCTTTACGTTATAGTTGTCAAGCCGGAAGCATAGTACTAGTCTCATATCATCATCTTGCTTTACATCATAGCAATAAAGTTGGAAGCAAGATTCTCGTCCTTCTTTACATCACAACAATCAAGCTGGAAGCAGGATACTAGACTGGCTTTATGTCACAACTGTCAAGATGGAAGCACAGTTCTAGTCTCATCACATCATCTTGCTTTACGTCACAGTGATAAAGCCGGAAGCAAGGATGTCTTATCACAACAACTACTCCCCCTTTTGAGGAAGGTCCTTTCAGACTATACCAATATTATCTCGAAAGTGCTCAAACTTTACACAAGATAAAGGTTTGGTCAACACATCAGCAACTTGTTCATTCATGCTAACGTACTAGAGATTTAAGGCTCCTCTCTGCACCATGTCACGGATGAAATGATATCGGATCTCTTTGTACTTCGACCTGTCATGGAATACAAGATTCTCTGTCATCTTTATGCAGCTCTGGTTGTCACATAGGATCGTGGTTGCTTCCACATCTAGGTCAAATAGACCGGTCATCAACTTTCAAAGCCATATAGCTTCGCAGCTGGTAGAACATGCAACGATGTATTCTGCTTCCACCATGCTGAGAGAAATATTGGACTGCTTCCTACTCTGTCACGAGATCATGGCTTATCCAAAACTGAAACAACATCCTGAAGTGTTTTTCCTGTTAGAAACACTTCCTGCCCAATCTGCACCAGTATATCCACTCAATGTGAAATCATGATCTCCATCATATCTAAGACCACAATCTATTGTACCCTTAAGTTACCTCATCACATGTTTTGCAACCACTAGGTGAACATGTCTGGGCTCTACCAAAAACTGACTCAAGGTGTTCATGACAAAACAAATGTCTGGTCTGGTGTTCATCAGGTACATTAGTGATCCAATAATCTATTTGTACAGCGTGGTATCAATCAATTCTAATGAAGTGTTGACCAACAGCTTTAGCTTCACTTCCATGGGTGTATTCATGGACTTGCATTCCAACATGTCGAATCTCTTCAAGATTTCGACTGCATACTTCCCTTGATTAAGAAATATCCTCTCTGGAATTTGTCATACCTCAAGACCTAATAAATAATGCATTAGGCCAAGGTCTTTCATTTCAAATTCTAAAGCAAGTCTCTTCTTACATTCAGTGATGAGATTTTCTTCTCTGGTTAAGAATAATTCATCCACATATAGCAGTAATATTACTGGATCATCGTTCATAACCTTGAAGTAGAGGTTAGAATCTTCTTTACTCTTGGTAAAGCCCAAGCTCGTAAGGAAACTGTCTATCCAGCCATACCAATCTCTAGGAGCTTGCTTCAATCTGTATAAGGATTTATTCAATCTGTAGACATGAGACTTATTGTATTCAACTTCAAATCCTTGAGGTTGCTCTATATACACTTCCTCTTCGATGACACCATTTAGGAAAGTTGTCTTTACGTCCATCTGGTGCAGCTTCCACTTCATCTTAGCTGCAAGGGATATGACAGTTCTGATCGAAGTGTATCTAGCTACAAGAGCGAACGTCTCTTCATAGTCAATGCCTTCTTTTTGAGAAAATCCACGAGCTACAAATCTTGCTTTATATTTCTCAATACTTCCATCAGCAGCATGTTTTATTTTGAAGAGCCATTTGGAGGATACCACATCTTTACTCTTCGGTCTGGGAACTATTTCCCATACTTCGTTCTTTATTATGGATTGGTATTCCTCTGTCATGGCATCTGCCCATTCTTTTCTCTGAATGGCTTCTTCAAAGTAGGTAGGCTCCTCCTCTAGAAGATCACACATCAAAGCTGTATAACTAGAGAATGGCTTTGGTCTTTTCACCTGTCTCATAGTTCCTTCGGGAACACCATACTTCTCTCCATCTTGAATAAGCTCTCTAGCCCAAGCTGGCTTCCTTTTATGGATGATCGTCATCTAAGGAGGTTCTTGAACTTCTGATATATCATGGTATTCTCAAATTTCCTCATCATGGGAAGTTACGACTTCCCTCACTGGTTCTGTGGCTTTGGGAACCTCCCTCACTGCAGTTCTGGGGATTACAGGTTCCTCTTCATATACTTCTTCAAGCTGGCATCTTCTTGATTTCTTAATCATTACATCTTCATCAAAGGTCACATCCCTGTTGATCTCAATATGATGGTGACCTAGTATATAGATTCTGAAGGCCTTGGAGACCTCACAGTATCCCACAAATATTCCCTTCTTTCCTGAAGGTTCCAGCTTGTTTCTCTTCTCTTTCGGTATATGAATAAATACTGGGCAACCAAATATTTTGAGATGTCTTACCTCTAGCTTCTTTCCGGTGAACATCTCTTCTAGGGTCTTGAGCCCAAGTGCACTATAGGATAATCGGTTCTGCACATATACAACTGCCATTGTTGCTTCTGCCCATAAGCACATTGGAAGATCTTGATCATGGATCATAGTCTTCATAGCTTCCATTATTGTTCTGATCTTTCGTTCAGCTACATCATTTTGTTGGGGATTATAGGGAGTAGTGAGTTCCCTCTTGTTCCCAACATCTTTTCAGAAGTTCACAAACTCTTTTGAGGTATATTCTCCTCCATTATCTGACCTGAGTATCTTAATCTTTCTTTCAGAAAGATTCTCTATCAAGGCTTTGAATTCCTTGAACTTGTTGAACACTTCATCTTTAGATTTCAAAAAATATACCCAGGTCTTACGAGAATAATCATCAATAAATAATACATAATATACATACCCACTAATGGAGGATGATGGCATTGGGTCACATACATCTGAATGAATGAGCTCTAGGACTCCTTATGCTTTGTTGTCTCTCTTCGAAAAAGGGTTCTTGATGTTCTTCCCTTGTGCATATCCATTGCATATGCCTTCATGGTCAACCTTGAGTTCTGGTAAACCTATGACTGCTTTGCATATGTATGGTAGAGCCTTGTAGTTGATGTGAGCTAATCTTCTATGCCAAAGTTCACATGAGTTTTCAATGGTGTGGGTCATGGCAGCCTCTGAGTGACCCTTTAGTTTATACAAGACATTTTCTTCACTTCCAATGATGATTGCTTCATTTAAGGTTTCTCCTTTAGCCCACATAAGAAATTTTCCATATATAAAGGAAACTCTGAAGCCTTTCTTTTCTAAAGCTGAAATGGAGAGTAGGTTTGTTATCAAACCTGGTACATACAGTACATCCTTTATTTTTAGTGAATTCCCTGAATTCAGTTTGTGGTTTGATTCTCCCACTCCCTTGATGGGATATTGGTAATCATCTCCAAGTATCACTTTTTGAGAAAACTTATTTTTTGAGATACAAGAGAGAATATACCTTTGTCCCATCATGTGCTTGGATGCACCACTATCAATGAGCCAAGCATCCTCTCCAGGTGTTATAGATCCTGAGAGGGCCGAGATTAAGACATGGTCTTTGATCTGCTCTCTTATCATCTTTGCAGATGGCTCTTCATCTTCGACTACATGGGCTTGGTGCCTCTTATGTTTTATCTTGTATTCTTCTCGTCTGGCTAGACAAAATTTTGCAATGTGTCCCATCTTGTCACAATGATAGCATTGTACAGATGAGTAATCTCTTTCCCTTCATTGTCCTTTCTTCTAAAATATCCTTGGATGAGATTCTTTATTATTGAATTTGTTTGGTGTTTGACACTCTATATGAGTCTCCTTTTGGAAGTAGGGTTTCTTCCTTCCTCTTTTGGTGTGAGTAGCTAGGGATTGATCATCATCTCTTGCTAGTAGTGCTTCATGGTAAGCTACTCTTGTTTCTTCTTGGATGCATTCTTCCCATAGACTATCAAACTTCAGTTTCTTTGTTCTAGCACATATCATTTGGATGAATGCATCCCAAGGTCTTGTGAGACCATTTAGGGATATAATTATGAGTTTGTCTTCGTCTAAGGTATCTCCAATCACTTCTAACTGTCCTTTGAATTCTAAGATTCTGGAGAAATATTCCTGAATTGTTTCTCCTTTCTGCATCCTTGTATTCTTCAGTTGAGTTCTTAGATTGATCTTTCGGTTTATGTTCTTTCCTTCATACAGTTTGGTCAAGGCATCAAACATTTATTTTAGAGTCTTATTAGATGACACATAAGGAATCAGGTGGTCTTTGATTGAATTTGCAATGATTCTTTTGGCCCTGATTGTGTCCTTTTGATGCATGGCTTTTTCTGCAGCATCGTTGGGTTCTGGAATTTCTCCTTTGATGAATTTTGATAGGTCATTCTCTTCAAGAAAGAGTCCAATCCTATACTTCCAGGCATGGAAGTTTTCCACACCTTCCAGGTTGTCAACAAGCTTAGTGCTTGCAAACATATTTTACCTAGAGCTAGGAAAATGATCGAAAAATGAAAATTCTCAAAATCAAATTCTAAACTTACCAGGAGGTGCACTTAGCTGAGGTGAATAGCCTAGTGTGTTTGGATCTGAGAAAATCCAACTTTTTCTCCTCCAAATTTGATCTACAGATTTTTGGATTGGTGCTTCTAGTTTTCCGGTACCTTTGGTACTCTGGTACTTCTGGTACTTCTGGTACACTGGTTTTCTAGTACTTCTGGTACTTTGTGAAACTAGGGTTTCACTTTCCGGGAGATCTAGCCACTGAAAAGGTGTGTTGAGAGTGCCAAAGTAATCCTTGGGGGAGGGTGCACTTTTCTAGATGGTTTTAGGGCTGAAAAGATTCACCATCAAAAGGACCTAATTTGCATGTACGACAACAGTGACGTTTTTCACTCTTATGAAAGATGCTTTCTTTAGCTTGGCTCTGATACCATGTTAATGTTTAAGCCATTATTATAGTTCTTTGAATTTTAATAAATAACAATAGCATAACACGAGATCAGTGAGAAATACACAATCAAAAGAGACAGAACATTTATCCTGGAAAACCCTCTAGGTGAAGAAAACCCAACAAAACTTCCTTATTATAGATAGCCAATACAATGCCAAGAGATAACTTAAGCTAATACAGAAGATCCTCTCCCAAAGATGCGCCACTCTCTCTCATTCTTCTCCAACTATAGTTATGAAACTTGTCTCTCAATGAGAAAGTGAGTTGTGTGTCTAAGTGAGGCGTTGGCCTCCTTATTTATACAAATCTATCACGTGTGAAGTGTCTCTTCATTGGCAGGGTCGACTTCTCAAACTGGGTGGTTATAACCACCTTTATTATATTTCGGGGCCTCTTGATATATTCTAGGGCCAACTTCTTCTTTTTCCTTTTACAATTACATTATGACCAATCCACAAAAGGGGATTTGGTCCTTATACAATAGCCGACATGATCAATCCACAATGGGGATTGATCCAATGAATAATATATCAAATAATAATAAGAATACACTTTGCAGTTACATTATTTCAACAGATTGCAATGAGGTTCTGAAGGCCTTTTTACAATAAACGGGAATGTCAAAAACCCTAGACATCCAAAAACTTAACCCTAGGAGAAGAAGCACCAAAAGTCAAGTGGGCCCCGTTTGGGTAAGCTAGTACATCAACTTCCCGGGGTCGTAAGTTTTGCATACGATCTTCATTTTAGGCACACAATAGCCTGTTGGAAAGGTATATCCGAGGAATACACATGTTGCCATCATAATTTGACTCCATCTATAGTTTGACTATGGAGGGCCCTAAAAATGTTGTTTAGGGCCTCAAAACGGCCCCAGAAGTCAAGGACCCGAAAACTAGGAAAAAAATGCCAAACTGTAAAACTGCCAAAATGAGCCAGTTGGAATAGGTGGGAGGCCACCAACATCCAACTAGACCAATCCTCCCCCCTTAGGAAGCAATGGTATCCACTGCATTGAGTTCCCCCATCAGATGAGGACATTTCTGTTGAATTTGACCCTAGGTGAGCCACTTGCCTTGGTGCAGGAGTTGCCCTGCTTTGACAACTCGATAAAGATGGATCCTTTGCTAGTGAGTTCCCTTGACCTATCTGTCCACAATTTGGTCATTGGATTCTTGTTGTATGTAGTCTGGGTTAAGCTATGTGAGTGTCATTTGTTATGTTATCTTTGAGGTGTCCAATAATGGTGGGAAATAAGGTCAAAGGAGATCCACGTTGAACACTGGGTGCAAGTTGATCCAGATTTTATGAGTAGAACGAAATGAATACAGACTATTAAAATATGCTTCACACAAAATAGCAAAGATACAGTAAAACTGGTTTTCTATTCAATAAAGAAATAAGATGAAACTGTAAAATGCAACAGAAAACAAGCTTGTTGGAATGGTGGCGGCTTATCTCTGAGAAGAGATGTGATGGTTGTGCTCATTCGCAAGAACATGGTTACAATGAGGCTCTGAAGGAATTTTACAATAAACAGTAATTTAAAAAACCCTATACATCCAAAAACCTAACCCTAGGAGATGAAGCACCGAAAGTCATGTGGGCCCCGTTTGGGTAAGTTAGTACATCAACTTCATGGGGTCGTAACTTTTGCATGCGATCTTTGTTTTCGGCATATGATAGCCCGTTGGAAAGGTCTAATCAAGAAGAAATTTTTTTAACTAGCCTAGGTAAGTTCCTTTGGTATTCACTTGGGCCCCAAATCCCTAAAAAACGTCGTTTAGGGCCTCAAAACGGCCCTGAAAGTTTGGAACCTGAAAAACTGTCAAAAACCTGCCAAGGTGGAAAATTGTTTTTCGAGCCAGTGGAATAGGTGGGTGGCCACCGATATCCACCTGGATCAACCTTCCATCCTTAGAAAGAAATGGTCTCCATTGCATTGATTTCCCCAATCAAATGAGGAAATTTATGATGAATTTGTCCACGGGTGAGCCACTTGCCTTGGTGCAGGAGCTGCCCTACTTTGACGACTTGATAAAGTTGGATCATTTGTTGTCGAGTTCCCTTGATATGTGTTTCCACAATCTGATCATTGGATTCCTATTGCATGCAGTCAGGGTTGATCTCTGTTGGTATCAACTGCTCTTCTATCTTTGAGGTGTCCAATAATGGTGGGAAATATGGCCGAATGAGAGCCACATTGAAGACTGGATGCAGACCAAGGAAAGGGGGAATGTTGATCTCAAAAGAATTGTCACCCACAACCTTGGTGATGGTGTACAATCCATAACACAATGGGTGAAGCTTCTAATGGGGCCCTGTAAGGCGCTCTTTCGGTAAATGCAACCAAAATTTGTCCTCACCTGAAACTTATGTGGCACCCGGTGTTGATCATGGCGTTGTTTTTACTTGGCATTAGATTTCTCTAGAATATCTTGAACCTATTGGTGGATGTACTAGATCCTCTCAATGAACCAAGTGGCTTTGTCAGCTTTTGGTGGAGAAGGGGATGATTCGGTCGAGGTGGTCGCCAGGGGTAGTGCAACATCCATGGGGCCCTATGGTTGGAATCCCAACCCCACCTAAAAGGGGTTGTGGCTAGTTGAGCTATGGAGGGATCTATTGTAGCTATGTTGGACATAGGGAAGACTCTCATCCCATGTGTGGGGGTGTTTTTAACTGTACATGCACAGGATATGTATGACCATCTGATTGACGACCTCAGTTTGGCCATCTGTCTGGGGGTGGAAAGCAGTGGATTTGGGGAGCTCGGTATCTAGCAGTGACCAGAGGCTCGACCATAATGAGTCGAGGAACCGAATGTCAATATCTGAGATAATGGTTTATGGGATCCAAAAATGTACCCATACTCGTTCAAAGAAGAGCTTGGCAGTGGCTTCTATTGTGATGTTCTTCTTGCAGGCGACTAGAATTGCCATCTTGGAAAAGTGATCAACAACCACAAAACACAATCATTTCTCCTCTTGGTGGATGAGAGGCCTGACATGTAGTCCATTGAAATGGATTCCCATGGCCTGTTAGGCGTAGGCAGAGGGGTGTACAAGCCTTGTTTCTTAGTGGTCAGTTTGGCAATAGTGCAGGTGGTGTAGGACCTAATATACTTGCCAACATCTTGTCGAAGTTTCAGCCAGTAGAAATGTTTCTACAACACTGCCACTATCTTTGCGAAGCTTCCCAAATTAGTTTCACATGCTCGCTTGATGGAATGCAGAGATGGCCCAGATGACACAACAACCCATCCTAAAGATGGAAATTAGAAACCACTAAGTTGGCACCCAACATTTGGTAGGTGGTGGAGAAGTCAGGGTCTGTCTCGTAGAGGTGGGTCCAGTTGGAGGTCTCGTGACCGCAAGATTCTAGCACCGTGGTGAGTGCTGAAAATAGAGGTCGGATGAGGTAGTCAACAACTAAGTTGGTACTTCCTATTTTATAATTTATGTTGAGGTGGAACTATTGTAAGTATGTTGACCACTTATGATGGTGGTCATTCTGCAATTTTCCTTGGGTCTGCATGAACTGTAGTGGCTTGTGATCAGTGTGGATGATTGTCTCCTTCCCAAGAATGTAATGTCTCCACTAGTGGAAGGCTTGCACAATGGAGTACAGTTCTTTTTCATAAGTAGGGTAATTACGAACAACATCTGATAGTGTCTCACTATGATATGCCACAGGGTGGTCGTGCTGAGTGAGAATGATTCCCACAACATGGTATGAAGCATCTGTCTCGATCTCAAAGGGATGTTGCAGTTCCAGTAATGAAAGTATCAGGGATGAGCACAAACGCTTCTTCAAGTCATCGAAGGCTTGTTGTTGGGATAGGCCCCACAAAATTTTTTCCTTACCACCACCTCTGGTTACTTGGCTGAGGGCCCATGCGATATGAGAGAAACCTAGCACGAACCTACGATAGAAATTGATGAGGCCCAAGAAGCTCTGAAGCTCAGTGAGTGTGGTTGGGGCCAGGGATGATTTTATGGATGGAAATTTATTTTTAAATGTAGAAACCTCGGTGAATCTTACAATCCTTCATATGCCAACTATAAAATGTTTGGCGATATTTTTGTAAAAATATTCAATTTTTTGAGGATTTTATCCTCAAAATAATTTTATCCTATAGAATTTGGATGAATTCTTTTTAGAATAGCAAATCTTATTTTGGGAAAAACCATGGAAAATTATCCCATGGGAGAAATTTAGCCCCTAAAATCATCCATGGTTGGGGCTGACCAGTCACGGATGAACTGGATCTTGGTTGGATCCACATGCACACCATGTTGATCAACGGTGTAGCCTAAGTAATGGACCTTATCCACACCGAAGGAGCATTTTTCCAAGTTTGTATATAGTTTGTGTTGTTGCAGGGTGTGCAGAACCTATTGAATATGCTGCAAGTGTTCCGCCTAAGTCTTGTTGTAGATGAGGATGTTATCTAGATACACCACTACAAAAGTATTGGTGAAAGTTCGTAGGATATTTTCCATCATCCTCATAAAAGTTGTTGGAGCATTTCTCAAACCAAAAGGCATGACCAACCATTCAAAAAGACCTTCTTTTGACTTGAAGGCAGTCTTCCATACATATGTCTATTCTATTGGGACCTGGTGGTAGCCAGACTTCAGATCAATCTTACTGAAGTATTTCCCCCCCATCAGTTGATCAAGGAGGTCGTCGATTCGGGGAATCGGGTACTGGTTTTGGACTGTGATTTTATTTAGAGACTGGTAATCAATGAAGAGTTGCCAGGTCTCATCTTTCTTCTGCACCATCACGATTGGGTTCCCACAAGGCGATCAGCTAGGATGGATGTGCCCATTGTGGAGCAGTTCTTGGATCTACCTCTTGATCTCCTCGTGTTCTAACAGAGAGGGACGGTAGAATAGACCATTGGGTAGCGGTGTGCCTAGGGTCAGATCGATGGGATGCTTGACCTGGTAGTGCAGAGGTACCCCGATAGGAGAGGAGAAGATATCTGAGTATTCTTCCATGACCTTATCCACTTAATTCTGTTGTGTGGAGAGATCAGCTGCAGAGGCCCTGGATGTGGCTGTGATCTTTCTCTCACTCTGAGAGCGAATCACGAAGAAGACAAATTTCCCATTCTGAGAGATGACCTTCCTGCATTTCTTGGTAGAGATCAAGAAAATAGCACTATGAGGGACTGCCTTGGGTATCCTATACAATTTCCTGTTCAAAGTAATAATAACACTACGAGGCCTAGACTCATATACAACATGATGTTTCCATAAATAAGGTTGGCCCAAAAGAACATTACAAAATTCGAGAGGAGAAACATTACACAATACCTTATCTTTGAAAGGCTTGATGTCGTATGACAGTCGACACTGTTGGCTGACATGAAGATCACTTCCTTGGCGGAGCCATCCAATGGTGTAGGGTTTTGGGTGCGGCATTTTCAGCATGGCCAACTGCTTGACAACCTCTACTGAGATGAGGTTCTTCTGGCTACCGCTATCAACGATGAAGTGCAGCGGGGTGCCTTTTACCCAAATCTATGAATGGAAGACTCTCTCTCCTTCTTCTAGCTCATCTAGTTCACTAGGTTGGAGCTTGGTGGTAGCAACAGTGGCACTAGGTTCTGTGTCAATGATTCGTCTTCCCCTTTCTAGTTCTGACTTAGATTCAGAACCCACATCTAATTCATATGATTTCACTTTAGCCACCATCGACTGCTTTGAGTGATAGTCATCAGTGTTATGCCAAGGGCTCTTATGGAAGTTGCACCACTTCCCAATATCTTTCTTTGTCTTTCTGGTGTCCTTCTTTGCTTGCGGCTTGGACTAGTTGTCCTAATATTGTCCATCTTTTCTCTGTCCTTTTTTTGTGGGTTGGGGCTGACCTTTCCTGGATTTTGTTGTGAGGGTTTCCCAGGCCCAAATTGTCACGTCTTTTGTTTGAACTTATGCTCGATTTTGACGGCATATCAGTAGGCCGCGCCCAAGGATGAGATGTCCAGAAATTCCATTTTAGTTTGGATGTATCTATGTAGAGCATTGCGATACTTGAGCACCAGATGTCACTTTGAATATTTGATACCCATCTTGGTGCACAAGGTATGGAAGATATTTGTGAACTATGGCACTGCTTGGTCTCTTTCTTGCTGCAGTGTGGTCCATTTAATATAAAAGTCATCATAACTTCTGAAAGGGTAGTATTGTTCCTTAATAACATCCCTGAAGGATTACAAGGTGTCCATGACTGTAAAAAATGAGCGTTCTCTATTTCCTTTTGCTCACAGAAAGTTTCCCACCAATCTTTGACAAGGGGAATGGCTTTGAGAAGCGCAAAAGTAATCTTTTCTCTATTCGAAAAGTTATGGATAGAAAAATACCATTCTAGTAGATTCAACCACTTGTCTACAACATATGCATCTATCTGACCTTCAAATATAGGAATATCGAAGTCGATTTGTACGATGAAGGGGGCGATGCCTCTGCTTGAGAAATATGCATCCCCTGTTGGTAGTTGTCGAAGGATTTGCATGAAACTATCCATCATCTCGTTCCTCTATTGTGTGAGGGCTTCCTCAAGAAAAATTTTGAAAGGATATCTTGTCCTGTCATCATTCTTTTCTCCTGCCACGAGAGGTCGCTTAGGCATGAGAGAGATTTTGTTCTCAAGAGAGACAAGCTCAAGACCCAATTCTTTGTACCCTGACCTCGTTGGGGACATGCATTAAGACGACAAGGAGCAGACCACTCTAATACCACTGATATGGATTTTATGAGAAGAATGAAATGAATACAGACTATTAAAATATGCTTAACAAAAAATAACAGAGATACAGTAAAACTGGTTTTCTATTCAACAAGGAAATATGCTGAAACTGTAAAATGCGGCGAAAAAAAAGCTTGCTAGAATGGTGGTGTCTTATCTCAGAGAAGAGATGTGCCGGTTGTGCTCATTTACAAGAAGATGGTTACAATGAAGCTCTAAATTCCTTTTACAATAAACAGGAATGAAAAAAACCCTATACATCCAAAAATCTTACCCTAGGAGATGAAGTGCCAAAAGTCATGTGGGCCCTATTTGGGTAAGTTAGTACATCAACTTCCCAGGGTCGTAAATTTTGCATACGATTTCCATTTTAGGCGCATAATAGCCCATTGGAAAGGTCTAAATTAGAATAAAAACTCTTGACTGGTCAAGGTAAGTGCCTTTGGCAGTCACTTGGGGACCAAATCCCCAAAAAACATCGTTTAGGGCCTCAAAACGACCCCAGAAGTTTGGAACCCGAAAAACCGTGGAAAAAATACCAAGGTGGAAAACTATTTTTCGAGCCATTGGAATAGGTGGGTGGCCACCAATATCCACCTGGATCATAGGCCAAGGAAAGGAGGAATGTTGAGCTCAAAAGAATTATCACCCACAACCTGGGTGATGGTGTACGACCCATAATGGAGTGGGAAAAGCTTTTGATGGGGTCCTGTAAGGCACTCTTTCTGCAAGTGCAACCAAACTTTGTCTCCCCGTTGAAACTAATGTGGCACCTGGTGTTGATCATGGCATTTCTTGTACTTGTCATTGGACTTCTGTAGGATATCCTAAACCTGTTGGTGGATGTGTTGGGTTCGCTCAATGAACCGGGTGGCTTTGTCAACTTCCGTTGAAGCAGGAGATGAGTTGGTCGAGGTGACTGCAAGGGGTAGTGCAACATCTATGGGACCTAATGGTTGGAATTCCAACCCCACCTGGAAGGGGTTGTGGTCGATTGAGCTATGCAGGGCTTGGTTGTGGTTGTGCTAAACATAGGGAAGACTCTCATCCCATGTGTGAGGGTGCTTGGAATTATACATGCACGGGATATGCACGATCATTCGATTTATGACCTCAGTTTGACCATCTATTTGGGGGTGGAAGGACATGGATTTGGTGAGCTTGGTGTCCAACAATGACTAGAGGATCAACCAGAATGTGTTGAGAAATCGATTGTCCAATTTGAGACAATGGTTTGTGGGATTCCAAGATGTACCGAGATTTGTTCAAAGAAGATCTTGGCAGTGGCGTCTGCGATGATGCTCTTCTTGCAGGCAACCATAATCACCATTTTAGAAAAGTGATCAACAACCAAAAAAATACAGTCATTTCCCCCCTTGGTGGATGGGAGGCTCGACATGTAATCCATTGAGATGGATTCCCATGGCCTGTCAGGAGTAGGCAGAGGAGCGTACATGCCCTGTTTCTTAGTGGTTGGTTTGGAAATAACACAGGCAGTGCAGGACCTAATATACTTGTTGACCTCTTGTAGAAGTTTTGGCCAGTAGAAAGTTTTTTGCAGCATTTCCACTGTATTTTCAATGCCGAACTGTCTTGCCACCCAACTGTAGTGGGCTTCCCATATTAGCTTCGATCGCATGCTTGATGGAACATAGATATGGCCCAGATGACACAAAAAACCATCTTGAATATGGAAATTAGTAAGAACTGCGTTTGCGCCCAACATTTGGTAGGTGGTGGCAAAGTCTAGATTTGTCTCATAGAGTTGGGGCCATCTAGAGGTCTCATGGCCACAAGAGTCCAACACCATGGTGAGTGTTGTGATTGGTGATTTGTTGAGGAAATCAACGACGCAGTTGGTGCTTCCTATTTTATACTTGATGTTGAGGTGGAATTGTTGCAAGTATGTAGACCACTTCTGATGGCAGTCATTCTTCAATTTGTCTTGTGTCTTCATGAACTACAGTGGATTATGATCAGCGTGGATGATTTTCTCCTTCCCAAGAATGTAGTGTCTTGACTAGCGGCAAGCTTGCACAATGGAGTACATTTCTTTGTCATAAGTAGGGTACTTACAGACAACATCTAATAGTGTCTCACTATGATAGGACATGGGGTGGTCATGCTGAGTGAGAACGACGCCCACTGCATAGTCTGAAGCATCTGTCTCGATCTCAAATGGATGTTGCAAGTTTGATAGTGAAAGTATTGGGGTTGAGAAAAAATGTTGTTTCAAATCATCGAACACTTGTTGTTGGGACCAGCCCCACACAAATGTATCCTTACCACCATCCCTCGTTACTTGGTTGAGGGCCCATGCAATATGGGAGAATCCCAACACAAACCTGCAGTAGAAATTGGTAAGGCCCAAGAATCTTTGAAGCTCAGTGAGTGTGGTTGGGGCTAGCCAGTCACGAATGAATTGGATCTTGGCTGGATCTACATGTACACCATGATGATCAACAATGTAGCCCAGGTAATGGACCCTGTCCATGCCGAAGGATCATTTTTCCAAGTTGGCGTATATCTTGTGCTATCATAGGGTATGTAGAACATGTTGAATATGTTGCAAGTGTTCTGTCCAGGTCTTGTTGTAAATGAGAATGTCATCTAGATACACCACTAAAAAATTATCCGTGAATGGTCACATGATATCATCCATCATCCTCATGAAAGTGGTTGGATCATTTCCAAACCAAAGGGCATGACCAACCATTCAAAAATACCTTCCTTTGACTTGAAGGCGGTCTTCCATACATCTGTCTGTTCTATCAAGACCTGGTGTTAGTTAGACTTCAGATCAATTTTACTGAAGTATTTGGCCCTCGTGAGCTCATCAAGGAGGTCGTCGATTCGGGGAATTGGGTATCGGTTTCTGACTGTGATTTTATTCAGGGCCCGATAATCAATGTAGAGTCGTCAAGTCCCATCTTTCTTCTATACCAACACGAATGGTTTCCCTCAAGGTGATGAGATGGGATGGATGTGCCCCTTGTGGAGTAGTTCTTAGATCTACCACTTGATCTCCTCATTTTCTAACAAAGAGCGGCGGTAGACTGGTCCATTGGGCAGCGGTGTGTCAGGGGTCAGATCGATGGGGTGCTTGACCTGACAGTGCAGAGATACCCCGATAGGTGAGGAGAAGATATCTAAGTATTCTTCCATGACCTTATCCACTTGCTTCTGTTGTGTGGAGAGGCTGGTCGCAAAGACCCTAGATGTGGCTATGATCTTTCACTCATTCTAAGAGAAAAACTTCCTCGTCTGAGATATGACCTTCCTGCATTGCTTGGTAGAGATCAAGAAAATAGCACTAGGTGGAACTGCCTCAAGTATCATGTACAATTTATTTTTCAAAGTAATAATAACACTATGAGGCCTAGACTCATATACAACATGTCATTTCCATAATTATGGTTGGCCCAAAATAAAATTACAAACTTCGAGTAGGGAAACATCATACAATACCTCATCTTTGAAGGGCTTGATGCCATATGACATGCGACATTGTTGGATGACATGGATTTCACTTCCTTGGTGGAGCCACCCGATGGTGTAGGGTTGCAGGTGCGGTGTTGTTGGCAGGGTGAGTCATTTGACAACCTCTGTTGAGATGAGGTTCTTCTGGCTACCGCTATCAACGATGAAGTGCAGCAGGGTACCCTTCACCCACATATGTGAATGAAAAATGTGCTCTCCTTCTTCTGGCTCATCTGGTTCATTGGGTTGGAGCTTGGTGGTAGCAATGGTAGCACTGGGTTCTGTGTCAATGATTTTTCTTCCCCTTTCTGGTTCTGACTCAGAGTCAAAACCCGCATCCGATTCAGAGGCTTTCACCTCAGCCACCAACGACTGCTTCAAGCGATAATCAACAATGTTATGTCAGGGGCTCTTATGGAAGTCACACCACTTCATGATATATTTCTTTGACTTTTCAGTGTCATTCTTTGCTTGTAGACTAGACTAGTTGTTCTGAGGCAGTCCATCTTTGATTTGTCCTTTTTTCTGTAGCTTGGGGCCTCCCTTTCCTCACTTTTGTTGTGAGGGGTTCCCAGGCCCAAATTGTCACATCTTTTGTTTGAGATTCTGCTCAATTTTGATGGCATATTGGTAGGTCGTGCCCAAGGAAAAGATGTCCAAAAACTTTATTTCAGCCTAGATGTATCTATGCATACCACCATGATACTTGAGCACCATATGGAACTCAGAATATTTGATACCCATCTTAGTGTGCAAGGTATGGAAGATATTTGTGAACTCAGGCACTACTTGTTCTCTTTCCTGTTGCAGTGTGGTCCATTTTGTGTACAGGTCATCATAGCTTCCAACAGGGTAGTAATTTTCCTTAATATCATCCCTAAAGGACTCCCAAGTGATCGCGACTGTAAATAATGAGGGTTCCTTTGTTTCCTTCTACTCGCAGAAATTTTCCCACCAATATTTGACATGGGGAATGGCTTTGAGGAGTGCAAAAGTAATATTTTCTCTATTCGAGAAGTTATGGACAAAGAAATACCCTTCTAGCATATTCAACCATTTGTCTACATCATCGTCGTCTATCTGACCTTCAAATATAGGAATATTGAAGTTTTTTTGTACATTGAAGGGGGCGTTGCCTCTGTTCAAGGAAGATGAGTCTCCTGTTGGTAGCCACTGAAGGATTTACACAAAACTATCCATCATCTCATTCCTATGTTGCGTAATGGATTCCTCAAGAAACATTTTGAAGGGATCTCCTATCCCATCATATTTCTTTTCTCCTGCCATGAGATATTGCTTGGGTGTGTGAGAGATTTTGTTCTTAAGAGAAACAAACTCGAGACCCAATTCTTTGTACCTTGACCTCGTTGGGGACATGCATTAAGAAAAATAAGGAGCATACCACTCTGATACCATTGATCCAGATTTTATGAGAAGAATGAAATGAATCAGATTATTATCAAAAACTGCTTAGCAAAGAATAACAGATATACAGTAAAACTGGTTTCTATTCAATAAGGAAATACGTTGAAACTATAAAATGCAACAGAAAACAATCTTGCTAGAATGATGGTGGCTTATCTCTGAGAAGGGATGTGACGGTTGCACTCATTCACAAGAAGATGATTACAATGAGGCTCTAAAGGATTTTTTACAATAAACATGAATGTCAAAAACCCTAGACATACAAAAACTTAACCCTAGGAGATGAAGCGCCAAAAGTCATGTGGGCCTCATTTGGGTAAGCTAGATATCAATTTCCTGGGGTCGTAACTTTTGCATACGATCTTCGTTTTAGGCACACGATATCCTGTTGGAAAGGTCTATTCGAGGAGTACACATGTTTTCATCAAACTCTGACATCATCTATTTTCTAATCGTGGCGATCCCTAAAAACGTTGTTTAGGGCCTCAAAATGGCCTTGGAAGTGAGGGACCCGAAAACTAGAAAAAAACTGTCAAACTGTCAAACTGCCAAAATGAGCCAGTTACAATAGGTGGGAGGCCACTGACATCCATATGGATCATTGGATCTTGGCTTTAACAACATGCACATCATGCTTATCAACAATGTAGCCTAGGTACTGGACCATGTCCATGCCGAAGGAAAAAATTTTCGAGTTGGAATATAACTTGTGTTTCCGCAGAGTGTGCAGAACCTGCTAAATATACTACAAGTGTTCCACCAGAGTCTTGTTGTAAATGAGGATGTCATCCAAATACACCACTAAAAAAAATAGGTGAAAGGCCGTAATATATCGTCCATCATCCTCATGAAATTTTTTGGTGCATTTGTCAAACAAAAGGGCATAACCAACCATTCAAAAATACCTTCTTTTGACTTGAAGGTGGACTTCCATACATCTGTATACTCTATTGGAACTTGATGGTAGACAAACTTCAGATCAATCTTATTGAAGTATTTGGCTCCCTTTACTTGATCAAGGAAACCATCGATTCGGGGAATCAAGTACCAGTTCCTGACTTTGATTTTATTTAGGGCTCTGTAATCAATGTAGAGCCTCCAAGTCTCGTCTTTCTTCTGCACAAGCATGATTGGGCTTCCACAAAGTGATGAGTTGGGTCGGATGTGCCCCTTGTGGAACAGTTATTGAATATGATGCTTAATCTCCTCATTTTCTAACAGAGAGTGGTGATAGACTATCTCATTGGGTAGTGGTGCATTGTGGGTCAAATTGATGGAATGATTGACCTGACAACGCAGAGGTACCCTAGTAGGTGAAGAGAAAATGTCTTTGTATTCTTCCACGAACTTATACATTTATTTTCGCTACATGGAGAGGTTGATCACAAAGGTCATGGATGTGGTTGCAATCTTTCGCTCACTTTGAGAGTGAATCACGGAGAAGAAAAACTTCCCGGTCTGAGAGATGACCTTCCTACATTGCTTGGAAGAGATCAAGGAAATGACAATAGGTGGGACTACCTCGGATATCCTGTACAATTTTCTGTCCAAAGTAATAATAAAACTGGGAGGCCTAAACTCATATACAACATGAAATTTCCATAAATAAGTTTTTCCCAAAAGAACATCACAAACTTCAAGGGGAGAAACATCACACAATACCTCATCTTTGAATGGCTTGGTGTTGTAGGACAGTTGACATTGTTAGTTGACATGAAGATCAATTCCTTGGCGGAGCCATCCAATGGTTTAGGGTTGCGGATGTGGTGTTTTCGGCAGGGCCATCTGATTGACGATCTCTGTTGAGATGAGGTTCTTTTGGCTACTGCTATCAACAATGAAGTGCAGCAGGGTTCCTTTCACCCATATCTGTGAATGAAAGAGGTGCTCTCCATCCTCTAGCTCATCAGGTTTATGTCAATGATTTGTCTCCCCTTTTTTGGTTTTGACTCAGAGTTGAAACCTACATATGATTCAAATGCTTTCATCTCAGCCACCAGTGACATCTTTGAGCGACAATCAACAATGTTATGCTAGGGGCTCTTATGGAAGTCGGACCACTTCCCGGTATCTTTCTTCATATTTTCATTGTCCATATTTGTTTACAGCTTAGACTGGTTCTCCTGAGGTTGTCCATATTTTATATGCCCTTTGTTTTAGGGGTTGGGGCTACCCTTGCTTTTTTTCTACTGTGAGGGGTTCCTAGACCCAAACTGACGTGATTTTTTTTCAAGCTTCTGCTTGATTTTGACAACAAATTGATAGGTCGTTCCTGAGGACGAGATGTCCATAAACTCCATTTCTTTCTGGATGTATCTATGCAGAACACTATGGTACTTGAGGACTGGATGTTGCTTAGAATCTTTGATATCCATCTTGGTGCACAAGGTATGGAAGAAATTTGTCAATTCTAGAACTGCTTGGTCTCTTTCCTTCTGTAGTGTGGTCCATTTTGCATACAGGTCGTCATAACTTCCAATAGGGTAGTATTTTTTCTTAATAGCATCGCCGAAGGACTCTCAAGTGAGTGTAACTGTAAATAATGAGTGTTCCTCTATTTCCTTTTTCTCACAGAAGTTCTCCCACCAATATTTGACACAGGGGATGACTTTGAGGAACACAAAAATAATATTTTCTCTATTTGAAAAGTTATGGATAGAAAAATACCCTTCTAATAGATTCAACCATTTGTCTACAATATTTGCATCTATCTGGCCTTCAAATATAGGAATAACAGAGACATGCTCCATAATCAATGATTTAACCCGATACCCTAAGTTCGAGTGGAAGAACGACATCTTATGGTACAAAGGAAGAATTTATTTGAACAATAACTCAAAATTTAAAATCAAGGTACTCCAAGAAGCTCATGATTGTCCAGCTGCAGGCCATGTAGGATTTTTCAAAACAT